>JAADXY010000632.1:0-17646 GCA_023338065.1 Phytopythium montanum
CTTGAAAATTGTAAAGTGTACCCCCTCTGTGTGATTTTAATCACACAGAGGGGGTACACTTTACAATTTTCAAGTCAAATAATGAGGGGGAGGGGGTGTTTTTAATCACAAAGAGGGGTGTTTTAAACATCAACACATCAAAACATTCACTCGAGAGAGTGCCTGCTAGGACTGTCGGGCACTCTATCGAGGGGGTTTCGCCATAGTGCCATTCGCGCTTTCCCCGCGATCCTGTGACTTCCACATTGCCGATCCCCCAAGGTGTCAAGGCGCTCGCTTTACCTAGACAGCCGGTAGGTATGTCGGACGAGGACGAGTCCGAGTACGAGTACGAGTACGACAGCGACGAGCAGTACGCGAGCGACGAGGCGGCGGCGGCGGATGGCGACGCGGGCGGCGAGGCCGAGGCCGGCGGCGCCGCGACGGGTGCGCGCAACGCGCAGATCGAGCTGGAGAACACGTTCTACGAGGCCGAGGACTTCCGGCAGCGCGGACAGCTGGCCGAGGCCGCGACGTACTACGAGCGCGTGGTGGCGCTCGAGGGCGAGGGCTCCGCTGGCGAGAGAGAGGGCGGCGGCAGCAGGTGGAGCTTCCCGGCGTACGAGCAGCTGGTCAAGCTGTGCGCGGCGGCCAAGCGCTGGGACGCCATGCTGGCCAACTACCGGTGCATGTTAGCGCACTTGGCGGCCGTCACGCGGAACGAAAGCACGGCCGCCGTCTCGTCCGTACTGGACGTGGTATCAGCGGCGGCAGCGGCGGCGGCAGACAGTGGGGCGAGTGACAAGAGCGCGCTCGCCGAGTACACGTCGCAGATGTACGAGCTGACGCTCGAGAGACTCAAGGACGCCAACAACGAGCGCCTGTGGTTCGGCATGAAGATCAAACTCGGCAAGCTGTACCTCGACATGCGCGCCTTCTCGCCGCTGGAGGCGCTGCTGAGTGAGCTGTACGCCTACTGCAACGTGCCGCACCCGGTGGACACCAGCGGTAGAAGTGGCCAGGCGGCGCAGGAGCACGGCAACGCATCGCTGCTGCTAGACGTGTATGCGCTCGACATCCAGGTTTGCAGTTGATGGGTTGAAGATGGGCTGATGACAAGTGACTCACCTCTAGATGCTGGTCAGATGTGCGGCGCGACCAAGAACAGCGCCCGCATGCGCGCAGTGTATCCCAAGACGCTGGACCTGGAGGCGGCGGCCATTGCCGACCCGCGCAGTATGGGGTGAGTGTCTACGTGAGCTCAAATATCACCACGGTGATAGCTAACGGCGCCGTCGTTTGGAACAGGATCATTCGCGAGGAAGGCGGCAAGATGTACCTGGAGCAGGGCGAGTGGCTGCTGGCCTACAACGAGCTGTTCGCGAGCTTCCGCAACCACCAGGAGGCGGGCAATGCGCGCGCCGTGCAAGTGCTCAAGTACGCGGTGCTCGCCAACATGCTGGCAGGTTCCGCGATCAACCCGTTCGACTCGCGTGAGGCCAAGGTGTACCAGGACGTGGCCGAGATCGGCGCCATGCTGCTGCTCCGCAGCGCCTACGACACCAGCGACATCTCTCAGTTCGAGAAGGTTCTCCGCGGAGGCGGCTCGAGCGGCAGCAAGCTCCTGCGAGACCCGGTCATGGCGCGATACGTCGACCCGCTGCTGCGCAACCTGCGGTGCCGCGTGCTCAAGAAGCTGGCCAAGCCGTACGACGTGCTGACGCTCGCGAGCTTGGCGAGCTCGCTCCACATCTCGGTGGCCGACGTCGAGCAGCTCGCCGTCGCGCTGATCCAGGACGAAGAGCTGGACGCCAGGATCGACCAGACGCGCGGATTGCTCATGCTGTCCACCGACCGCCAGCGACGGCGCCAAAGGTACGATGCCATGCTGGTTGCTTGGTTCATACGGTGGCGTCGAACTGATGCGGTTTGGATGCTCGTGGCACCTATGAAGGGCGAAGGATAGCGCCAAGATGTTCGACGCGGTGGATCGCTGGACGCGCGCGCTCGAGTCTACACACGCGACGATCGTCGCGCGAGTCACCGCCCAGTAGTGAAGCGGGTACTGTCCGTCGTCCATCTCGGTCTCGTTACCGAGTTACCTCTCTTGACCCCTCTAGCCAGCTCCTATCGACACTTATAAAGCGAAGCGCATGTGGCAGAAGCTGCGATGCCTAGCGACAGTATGGTCAGGCGAGCTTCTTGGCGGGGAAGCGCACGGTCGGGTTGGCGATGACGTGGCGGCTCTGGATGAGCTTGAGGTCGCAGTCGCGGCCGCCGAGCCGCAGCGTGATGCGCAGCACGTCCTGGATGGTGGACACGACGTTCTCGATGGCGCGCGGGAAGTCGTCCGGCAGCTTGAAGAGCCACGCGAGCAGCAGCGCCGCGAACAGGTCGCCCGTGCCCGTGTAGTAGCTGTCGATGTACGGGAAGCGCACCTCGTACTGCTCGCAGTCGTCCGGACCGGTCGCCACCTTGCTTCCGATTACGACGAGCTCAGCGGGAGGCGCGGACGCGTCCCGCGACTCCTGGAAGCTGCTGATGACCACCACCTTGGGCCCGAGCGCGTGCAGCTTGCGACACGCCAGCTGCGCGTCAGCGACCAAGTGCAGCGGCATCTCGGCCAGCAGCTCGCACTCGTACTGGTTGGGCGTGAGCACGTCGGCGATCGGAAGCACCTTGGTCCGGTAGAGACCCACTGCGAGCATCAAGGCGACGGCATTCGTGAGCCCCTCACTAATACCAAAGCGGGCAGACAGGAGTTTGCCTACGCACCGAGCTCGAGTGGCACGTAGAGCTTGCCGAGGTCGCCCATGACGGGGTCGCACACGTACACGAGTCGCTCGGGGTGGCTCTGCGCGGCGCGCACGCGCTCGTAGACGCGCACGATGGCGTCCAGCAGCGAGACGGAGCCGATGTAGCCCGTGAGCAAGTGCGTGTGCGCGTCGCGCAGCAGGTCGTTGGTCTCCATGCCGTCCAGCAGCTCGTGCAGGTCGTCGCCGCCCAGGCGCTTGCCCTTGAACACCTCGTAGCCCGTGTGGTTGGAGAACTGCACGCTGTTGATGATGTCCACGTCCATGCCCAGCAGCTGCAGCGGGAACACGGCGCTCTTGTTGCCCACGTAGCCCTGCACCACGTGCGACTGGATGCTCAGCACGCGCGCGCCAGAGTCCTCGGCCGCCGCCACCACGTCCGTCGCCGCCTCCGTCGTCGCCTCCGCCTCCATCATCGCCACCATCGCCGTCTACTTGTTGTCTTTGGATGCAGTCCGTTGCCGTTTCGGGTGGGCCGGCCCACGTCAGGGAAGTGGGCCGGCCCACAGGACACAATAGAGTGTCATGCACGGTACGCATTGGAGGCTGACGTTTCGAAATCATGCCATGAGGGATCTGAAAGGTCGCGAGTCGCAACGGGTAAGTGCGACGGACGCCATGCGCTCGTGCAGAAGCGTCCGGTTCGGGATCATCTTGCTCCGACATCGTGCCGTTCGCGCGGCTTCCTTCGTGGCGCTGCGCTGCAAGGATTCTAGACGCTGAGCACCCGCGGCCGACAGCCCAGCGAGCCCATGCCTTACGGTCGCCTCCATCTCTGGAGAGCCCAAATCTTGTAAAGACTTGGCGGGTGGTGGGTGGAAAAGCCTGGTGCCGCCAACTCGAAGCAGCATGTTGAGCCCTGCTCGTGGCAAACCGCGCGCGCCGCATCCGATCATTTCACTGCTGAATCGGCCGGCCCGCGCGACCATCTGTCTGGGTTTCAGTAAGGACGTGCGACATCGGCGTGGACGCCATTTGGTCTGGTGGCAGCGCCAGCTTCTGGCTCCGCAGCGCTCGGCGGCTCGATTCGAACGATAACTCGCCCCAGCTGGTCGCTCCGGACGCTTCTCGAAAGTTAGACACGCTGAACGCCCGCCAGTGACCTCTTCCGCAATGTATCGGCCTCGCCCGTGTATTTACAGCGCGCCACCAGCTGTCAGCTCGATCCCGACGCGCGCGCACATTGACTTGATTCCAGTATGCTCTTCCTGGGCGTTGCGATCGTCGCATGGTTTCCACCTGGCGCGCCGCTTCCACTTTCCATGCCGAGGCTTCTCGTCGCCGGAAGAAGCGCTGGCATATAAGGCGCGCACTCTGACTTTTCGGCGCTTGGGAGCGAAGCGAAGCGATTCAGGAGGTTTCAGAGACCGAAAGGGCAGCCGCATCAAGTCAGCAGAACCCCCCCGCCCGTGGGTTAGTGACGGACGAGGGAGGGCAAGCAGCGCGCGCTCCTCTATCCTCGGCATCTTGTACCCAAGACCAGCACAGCAGGCATCGCTGCTACTTCGTCCTCGAGCCATGCGCGCGTTCCGAGCGGTCCTGATCGTGGCGGCCGCGCTCGTCGCCGTGGTCCATGCAGGTGAGACGGGACGGATTTGTTGATCGTCGGGAATGGGACGACCTGGACTAACGCCGAGTCTGTTGGGGATCAGATGAGGTCTCGGACAACAGCGCCTCGAGTGTGTTGGGCGGTAACGCTGCCAGCGTCGCGAATACCACCGATACGTCAACAGCAACGGCAACACCATCACTGACACCGACAGAGGAGGACACGGCGTCGCTGGCGACCTCATCGAACGAGGAGACACTGACAGAGACTACCGAAACTCAGACTCCTGAAACGGAGACACCCGTCACGACGACACCCGCCGCGGACGTGGACGCCGAAGCACCCGCAGCCGTCGTGCCAGCGGATACAGACAGCAGCAGCTCGGAAGCCAGCGGCTCGGAAGCCAGCAGCCTGCAGGCTAGCCGTTCCACCTCAGGCTCCGCGTCGTCCTCGGGCCACGTCGACGCGCTAACGGACGAGTCGAGCACGATCTCCAACACCGCGCAGGCGGCTCTGTCGACCAGCGGGTTCGTCGGCGTCGCCTTTGGCGCGCTCGCGTGCGTCGGCGCGGTCGTGCTCATTGTCACGTACAAGAAGAAGGGCGGTCGCGACAGCGAAGGTGGCCAGCAGCGACCGCCCTCGTCCTGCGCCTACCTCGAGGGCAACGGCTTCACGCCGGACAGCCGCTCGCTGGATGCGATCCTCGATGTGGACAACAAGCCCCAGGCAAACGGCCGACAGGCGCCACCCAACGACAGGATGGTGCCGGTGCTGTCCATGGCGGACCTGTCGTCGTCGGCGGCCGCGCGGGCGTCGTCGCCGTTTGGCACCAACAGCCGGTCGGTACGCGTGAGCTCCCCCGTGCGGCCGTTCTCGAGCAACGCCAGCGACGACATGGTGTTCGCGACCAGCAGCCGGCGGCAGCACGACGGCAGTGACCTGGTGCTCACGTTCGCCGAGATGGACCGCACGTCGTCCGCGTCCACCGTCGCTGCGATCGAAGACGGCCGCGGCCAAGTGTTGCTGTGAACGGACCGGTGCCAAGCTTCTAGCGGCGATAGCGCCTGCCTGCCTCCTCGAGGATCCGCAGCGGCTGGTAGTGTACGAGCCGCTGTGTTGCATCCGCGTGCGTGACACCCTCCGCTGTCCGTACTGTGCTCGCCAACGCTCAGGAGGTCACAGAGAAATACAGGAGTCTTGCTGAAGCCCATCAGGGACTTGCCCAATCATCGACGCTATTATATTAGCTTATCATATCACCGCCTTTGCTTTACAATAGGCATGCATGCATGCATGCATGTGACCTTGTACAAAATAATCGGTACATTGTACCGAGGGAGAACCCGAGAAGGGGGCGTTGGTTTCCAAGTTCGCCTCGCGATTTACACTTGCGTTCACTATCCCCACAGTCTGAGGCTTGCAACGTGTGGATAATGGACCAGCGACGGCGGCCAGAGCGGCGGCGCTCGTTCGACTCGCCGGCGGCGGACGACGACAGCCACGACAGGAACAGCGCGAAAGAAGACGAGGGCAAGCGGAGGAGGGGCAGCGTGGACCGGTCGGAGTGCCTCGGCCGAGGGCGGGACCGAGGGAAGAAGGCGCGCACGTCCGCGACCAGCAGCCCGCCCATCGCCTCGCGCCTGCGCTACCGGTCGCGCCGGCGGCCGCCGCGCCGCCAGTCGCCAGGCGCGAGCAATAACAAGGGCGGCGGGGGGTTCGAGTCGCCCTCGGCGCGCTCGGAGCGGTACCGCAAGCGCCGCGAGCGCCGCGAGAGCGCCGAGTCCAGCCACCACGACCGGGACCGGGACAGGAACAGGGACCGGACCCGCGAACGGGAGCGGGAGCGGGACCGCAGCCGCTCTCGCGACCGGCGAGGCAACGGTGCGTCCGTGCTCCTACTGGTCTAGCAGCCTTGCTGGTGGTGGAATCAAGCAGCTGACACGGTAATTTCCGGTACGCTGCAGGTTCCCGAGCCACGCGGTCGAGGACGCGGTCGCGGTCGCGGTCGCGGTCGCCCCGCGCGTCTGGCGCTCGCTCTGGCACGGGCTCGACCGGCAGCTCTCGTCGCCGTCGGTGCGTCTCGGCGTCTCTGATTGCGGGATCCTCATGCTCCTGACGCGTCCTATTGACGTCGTGACAGGAACGGACGACATGCGCGACGGTCTCCAAGCGGCAGTCGCCACTGCCACGAGCGCCACGAGAAGCGGCACTCGGCGCGCAGACAGCGAAGCCGCAGCCCTCGCGGCCGTCGCGACCGGTACACCGAGCACCGCGCGCACTCTCGGCGCCGTGACTCGTACGAAAGCGGCAGCCACCGCCAGCGCCGGCACTCGCGCGACCGGGAGCGGGAGCGGGGGTACGAGGACGGAGGCGGAGGGTACGCGGACGACGGACGGGCCAACGGCGACGCGTATGGGAGCAGCACTGCCGCCAGGGACGCGAGCGACGACAGCGCGGCGCACGACGACTCGGTCGGCACGTACGATGGGCGGCCTGGCGACTACATCCTGTCGCGGTACAAGATCCTGCGCGAGGCCGGCGTCGGCACCTTCGGCCGCGTGCTCGAGTGCGTCGACAAGAAGCGCAACGAGATCGTGGCCATCAAGGTCGTCCGCAAGGTCGACAAGTACACCGAGTCGGCCAAGGTGAGGGAGGAGCAGGCGACACTGCGGCATAGTGAATGACTCAACTGACAAACTAACGACTGTGGACGTTGCCGATCAGATCGAGGCCAACATTTTGCAGGACGTGAACGACAAGGACGTGCGGAACGAGTCGCTGTGTGTGCGCATGCACAAGTGGTGCGTGGCACTGCTTGTTCATGCCATTAAAGTGAGTGTCACTAACAGCTGACCGCTGCGTGCAGGTTCGAGTACAAGGGCCACGTGTGCATGGTGTTCGAGCGGCTGGGCTGCTCGCTGTACGACTACCTGAAGAACCACGACTATAAGCCGTTCCCGCTGCGCTGCATCCGCGCGTTCGCGTGGCAGCTGCTCACGGCGCTCGAGTATTGCCACCGCATCCGGCTCATCCACACGGATCTCAAGCCGGAGAACATTTTGCTCGTGGACGACGACGAGGAGCCGTGGGGAGGCGCGTCCCCGTCCTCCTCGGCGTCCTCTTCCTCCTCGTACGACTCGCCGTACGCGTCCGACCGCGACCAGTGGTCCAACCACCGCCAGTGGAAGAAGCGCGACCTCGCGTCGTCGTCCCAGGCGTCCGGCGCGCATTCGGACAGCGACTCGCAGCGCGCAGTACTGCGGCCGCCAGCGAGCAACGCCGTCAAACGTACGTGTCCATGCTGGGAGGCTTCTTCGCCTTGTCGGCTCATTGTGAACGCTGCCTGACTTTTCTACTGAGTAGTGATCGACTTTGGTGGCGCCACGTACGACCACGAGTCCAAGAGCTCGATCATCAACACGCGCCAGTACCGGTCGCCGGAGGTCATTCTGGGCCTCGGCTGGAGCTACCCGTCGGACATTTGGTCGGCTGGTTGCATCATTGCCGAGCTCTACCTAGGCGAGCTGCTCTTCGCGACGGTAAGCGCTCCTCTGCTCCGATTTCCAATGGGTCTGGTGGTCGGGTACTCACTGTCACTGTTGTGAATCGTCTGTTACTGACCGAGCAGCACGAGAACATGGAGCACCTGGCGCTGATTGAGAAGTGCATCGGCCGCCTCCCGTCCGCCATGGTCTCGGCCGCCAGCAAGCAGCCAGGGTCCAACAAGTTCTTCTCCCGCGGGCGGCTGCACTGGCCGGCGCGCGCCTCGAGCGACGAGAGCGTCGAGCACGTGCGCAAGATGCGGTCGCTGGACGAGCTGGTCCTTCCGGACGACAAGCGCGCGGGGCTCGCGGACCTGCTGCGGCTCATGCTGACGCCCGACCCGGACGACCGCGTGACGGCCAAGGACGCGCTGAGCCACCCGTTCTTCGAGGGCTTTTCGTACCGCGACGTGGCGCCACCATCGGCAGCGGACGCGCGCGACGCGAACGGGACTGCCAGCCAACGGAGCCACTCGTGGCGCGACTAATAGGACAGGAGGCAGGACAGCAGGCTGGACAGGAGGCTGAGTGACTGATAGGCGACGATGGAGGAGCGGCGTGGCTTGTGTGGATGCAGTGGCTGTAGCTCTAGCCGATACGATGGCATGTGTGGAGTCCTTTTGCTGGTTGAAGTCGACCACACCCGTGACGTGACGACTGCAACCAGTTATGGGTTCAGTCCGTCTAAGTTCGGTTTGTTCCACACTGGATGGCACAAATCGAACTTAACTCTGCCATCTGGCCCAATATTGGAAAATGTATCGAGCGCAGCCAGTCTCGAAGTTGCGAGCCAGCAAGCGAAGCGAAGAAGGAGATGGCGCTGATGATCGTGGGCAAGAACCTGCCGGGCACGCGCAACGACGAGTTCTTCGCGTGGGAGGACGGCGCAGGCGGCGGCGCGGAGTCCGGCGGCGCGTTCGAGACGGAGCAGCTGATCCAGCGGCTGCTGCGCGCCGACCCGACGGCGCTGAGCCACGTGTACGACGTTCCGGAGGAGCAGGACACGTACCTGTGGCAGTACGAGCACCTGCGGCAGATCATGAAGGAGCTGAACGTGCTGGTGGCGCGGCTGGACGGCACGTGCACGCGCGAGGGCTGTCCCGTGATGAAGGCGACGGACGAGTGGGTCTTTCTGTGCGCGGCGCACAAGGCGCCCAGGGAGTGCTGCGCCTTCGAGTACATTGTGCACACGATGGACAACGTCAACGCGCTGCTCACGAGCAGCCGCGTCTTCCCGTCGCGCGTGTCGGTCTCGTCCAATGCCACGCAGTACTTCCAGTCGGTCGCGCGCCGCCTCTACCGCATCTTCTCGCACACCTTCTTCCACCACCCGGAGGTCTTCACGGCCTTCGAGGACGAGACCTTCCTCTGCCACCGCTTCGTCTACTTTGCTCTGCACTACTGTCTCATCCCCAGGAACCTGCTCATCATACCAGACATGGGCTGACCTGGCCGGGAACAGGGGCCGAGCAACGCCACCGTCACAATACACTCGGCTCAGGTGGATCGACTCAGAAGTTTAGCCGCTGGAGCGCTCACTACCCCCTCCTCCTCGCTCTCACCCTGCTCTCACCACTATCACGACCGTCGCAGGTTGTTGAGGCGCGCTTCCAGGTCGCTGATGGCCGAGTCGCTGCCGGCCGCGGCCGCCGACGAGGAGGACGCGTACCCCGCGCTAGCCGCAGACGCTCCAGCTCCACCAGCCGCGACTGGAGCGGCGGGAGGCAGCGCAGAAGCGGCGGCGGGCGCAGCTCTGGCCACAGGCTGCGGCTGCGCGAGCGGCGCCTCGGGTACGGCGCCCGTGAGGTCGATGCCGATCTCGTCGAGCACCTGTCCGACGATCTTGTCCTCCTCCTCCTCGTCCTGGTCGGCGTCCATGACGTCGTCGATCGTGTCGCCGATCATCTCCTGCTGCATCTCCATCTTCTCGGACTCCTTGGCGTACTCCATCATGATCTGGTTGAGCTGCGGCAGGTTCATGGTCTTGGCCATGGCCTGCATGGCCTTGGTCGTGCCCTGCAGCGCCGCCGTCATGGCCTCGGCCGACTTGGCCGACTCGAGCCGCAGCGCCACGGCCTGCAGCTGCGAGCGCATCGTGTAGAACTTGGTCACGTGCTGCCGCGTGCGCACCAGGTCCTTGGCCATGATCTTGACGCTCGCGATCTGCCCGTCGCGCGCCATCTTCTTGATCTCCACGATCAGCTTCTTCTCCTGCAGCTGCAGGTTGGCGCGCTCGCGGTCCAGCGACCGCACCGCGCGGTTGATCTCGCGCTTGTTCTCGCGCAGCTGCTCCTTGACCGTCTTCTTGCTGCCCAGCGCGTTGCCCATGGCCGGCCGAGTTCCCTGGAGCAAGGCGCTCGCTCGCTCAGGTGCTCGTCAGGAGGGGCAATGCGAATGCTTCTCTCTGCATCCAAAGCAAGAAGAGCGGGTCCGTGCGCACCTAGTGTGGGTGCGGCAAGTGCGAACTTACTGCAGGTTGAGGTGGATTGTTTCCCCGGTGTTAAGTTCGCAGATGGTCGCTGACTCAGGATGCCGCTGGGATCGAGGGAGTGCCGATGATGAGCGAGGTGATCGAGGTGATCGGTTACCTAGCGGAGACCGTGAGATCCGCGAATGTGAGCCCTTGGCAGCGGTGTTACGGGCCACATTAGCGACTGCTGCAGCGAGCTGTTTGCACGGCTCTAGCGTCGTTCGCCTTGAGCTTGAGCTCGAAACGGAATCGAAGGTCCTCCTCTGGCAGACGGCCATGCTGCAATAGAATGCGTCCCAGGGCCGACCGACGTGGCCACAAGTCTGCGGATGGACGTGGTCGTTATACTCGACCTGCATCGCTATACGGCACCCTATCTTCATGCTGCAGAGCTCGCTGTCGCTCTCAACGCTGGTCGCCCGCCTTGGCGTAGCTCAGACGCAGCTTGCCGAGCTCCCGCCAGGCCGACGGCGGCGGCGCGCTCGGTGTTGTCCCCCCGCTGGCCGCCGACGCTCGCAGGTGCCGAAGGTGAGCCTTGCCGACGGCCTTGCGCTTGCCCCGCAGCCGCATCTCGGCCACGAACGCCTGCTCCTCGGGCGTCAGCGAGCTGGGCGACGTCGTCTCGAGCACTTCGCCGTTCACGTACAGCCGTCGGTCGTGCCAGCACTCGAGCCGCAGCCGCGTGTAGTACGAGTGCTGGCCCGGGCCGAGCCCCCAGCGGAAGAGCTGCAGGTACACGACGAACCGGTCGTCGCCCTCGCTCTGCACGACGGCCATGTAGTCGCCGTCCCCGCCGCCGCCGAGCGGGTCCGTGTCGTCCGAGCTAGCCGCGGCCGTCGCCACGCCGTCCACCGACAGCCGCAGCACCCGCTCGCGGCCGTCCAGCACGAAGCGCATGCAGTCGGTGCGGCCCGCGATGCCCTCGGTGGACCGCATGCACAGCAGCCGGTCGCTCAGGCTCAGCGTCATCTCGACGCGCACGAGCTGCGCGATCAGCACCAGCAATCGCCACAGCGACACGTCCGGCCCTGTGGTTGGCGCGTTGGCTGCTGCTGCTGCCGGCCGCCAGCTCGCTTCGTCCGCGTCTAGCACCCACTCGCCCGTCCAGCACTGCTCCGTGGCATTGCGCGGCGGGAAGAGCGTCAGGAGTGGCGCGCTGCGTGGCGGTCGAGGCACTGCGGGTGCCATGGGGCCGGTACCTCGACTGCTCGTGCAGCTGCGGTTGCTGCCGGTCGAGCTGACGAACACCTCGCGTATCTGAGCGACGAAGGCGCGCCAGCCCACGAGCCCCTGCGCGCCGAGGATGCGGCGCACGAGCGGCCGCTTGTCGTGGAAGCGCTCGAGCGAGTAGACGGTGGCGATCACCTCCTCGGCGGCGTTGGAGGCCGTCCCGAGCGGCGTGGATGCGAACACCTGCGCGTCCAGGCGCTGCTCGAGCTCGCGCAGGAAGCGCACATACACACTCTGCAGCGCGCGCCTGTGCAGCACTGATTGCGCGTACTGCACCATGAAGGCGCGCAGCCACGCGCGCGTCTCGCTCGAGAAGAGCCACAGCGCCGTCTGCGCCGCCACGCGCAGCAGCGTCTCGACGTCGTACGGCAGCGCGCCGCTCGTCCCAGCCGCCACGGCGGCGCTCGTTTGCTCCAGTAACGCGCGAGAGAAGCAGTTGGTACGCGCAGCAGGTCGCTGGGGAACTCCAGCTTCACCACTGCCGTCCGACCTTGTGGAAGGGGACGCCGCGACTGGAGTATCGCGGGTCAAGACAGCCAGCTTGTGGTGCAGCAGGTGGTTCAGCTCGTCCGCGAACGGCGCGTACACCGACAGTGGCGCCCAGCGCAGGAAGGCGTAGATCAGCGCCAGGTTCTTGGCCGTGACGCTCGCGGTCGCGTACTCCCCTCCAGTACTCGACGATCCGGGTCGTGGCGGCAGCTCGAACGGCATTTTCTCGCCGTCCTCGTCGCCGAACCGGTCGCCTCGGTACCGCTTGAATGCGCGGTCCGCTCCTGCACCGGCCCAGGACGACTGCCGGTCGTGCATGGAGCTGCCGTGGGAGTACAGCGGCGAGTCGCCGCCGCCGACGCCGACTGGTCGGCTCGCGGACGGGAACTCGCCATGCAACGGCCCTCCGTACCGACGCGTTTGCGGCAATGTCGCTGCGTCAGTGAAGCTGTGCG
Source organism: Phytopythium montanum (assembly GCA_023338065.1). Taxonomy (NCBI): domain Eukaryota; phylum Oomycota; class Peronosporomycetes; order Pythiales; family Pythiaceae; genus Phytopythium; species Phytopythium montanum. Next base: position 12,528 of record JAADXY010000632.1, read on the forward strand.
GCTGGTGGTGGAGCTGGTGCGGCAACGTCACGGGCGTCGACGGCTCCGAGCTGGCGGCAGAAGCGGCGGCACCCGCCTCGGCCGGCGCGCGGCGGTAGGAGATGACGGTGAACTCGGGCGAGGCGACGACGGTCATGACGCGCAGCAGCTGCGTGCGCGCGCGCTTGCTGGCGACGGGCGTAAAGTTGTCGCTCTCGTCGACGGCGCAGCGCTCCATGACGTAGGCCTTGAGCACGTGCTTCATGAGCCGCTGCGCCTTGTTGGCGCCGCTCTCCCAGTCGTAGTACCAGCGCGAGAAGGCCTTGGCGTTCAGGTGGAACACGAGCGGCTTGTGCTGCTACGGAGAGTTCATGAGTATCAGTCCTAAGCCCGAGAAGCGGGGATGAAGCCAGCGCACGGAATCACCTCTTGCGGGTCGGTGGCGGTAGCAGAGGTGGCAGCGGCCGAGCGGATGGTGGTGACGAGGCCCGAGGGCCGGTCGAGCTGGCCCGGAATCCACTGGCCCTCGAGGTTGGCCTCGCTCTGGACGGCGGCCTGCAGCTTGTGCACCTCGACGCACTCGCCCTCGCGCAGACTCACGTCGTGCACGGCCTCGAAGCGCGCGAAGACGGACACGCGGTCGTTGGCCGGCGGGCCTGGCGCCTCGGCCTCGACTTCCTCGTCGCCGGTCGCTGCGTCCGGCTCGCCCGCCAGCTGCACGCGCACGCTGAGCGACGTGCCGCAGTAGCTGCGGTCAATGTGCTCGGGGCAGCAGTGCGGGAAGCACCGCAGGATCTTGAGCCCCTTGGTGCGGTTGCTCCTGCGGACAGCAGGCAGTCACGGTGAGCCAACGGACGAGTGAGCGGATGCACGCAGACGCTCACCGCTTGTACTCTGGCTGGAAGAGCTCCGTGTGGTCGCACTCGACGCGGAAGAAGGCGGCGTGCGCCACGGCCAGCGGCGCAATGAGCCCGGCGCCGCCGTCGTCCGCCATTGTCAGCGCGTCGGCCAGCAGAAAAGGTTCCGTGTGGACGTCCCGAGCTGCGGTTCTACAGTGAGGCAGTCGACGTGTGGACGCTCTGGCTCCGCCCGTTGGTCGCTAGTACAGTCAATCCTCCTTTTTCAGCCGGCACGACACGGATACAAAATAACAGGATATAAAGTCAATAGACGAAATAATGTGTTGCTCTGTACGCTACAATGAATGGTACATTATTCAACATACAAGGTTATTGTAAAGCAAAGGGTGCTAATAAAGAAGAATATACAAAAGCAGGGGGCGGTTTTTCCAGGCTCGGATACCGTAAAATTGCGTCCTTTTTGACACCATGGATAATTCATCGACAAGGGCTAGGGCTACCGGAGGACAGAGAAGTGTGCCCCCAAGTCCTCCGAGACGGTCGCTCGGTCGCTCGTCAGTCGGCGGAAGCTGCCGAGCTGCCGAGCTGCAGCGCGTCGACACCGGAGCTCGAGCCTCGGCGGAGACTCAGCGTGGTAGCGACTGAGCCCGTGGCCGTCGATGGCGCCAGGGCGGTCGAGGAGAAGCTGACGAGCGACGCGTGGCCGACAGCTCCGTGGCCGTGCGCATGGAGAGCATGTGGCGAAATTCGCGCACCTCGAGCACGTCGGCCTTGTGGCTTCACTGCCGACGGACGCGCGGTCGTTGCGGCGCTTGGTCCGCGTCCCAGGAGTACACGGCACGCGCGCAGACACTGCAGCGCGGTCGGCTTCCACTTGTCAGTGATGAGCTGCTGGTCTCGGCCGCGAGCGCTGCTCGGGCTTGGAGCAGCGGCGGCGACGGGGAGTCAGCAGCGCCGCCAATCGCTTGCCCTCGCCCGTCCGCACCTGTGGTCGCTGCTGTTCTTCGTCCTCTTCCGGTCCTTAGCGCGGTAGCTGGAGCCATGGAGCGCTCCTCTCGCTCCCGCATCACTCGCGATACCGAACACCGACGGATCTCCGCGCTCCGACGAGAGCAAAGAGGCGCTACACCTGGAGCTCATGGACTTTCAGATCTCGGAAATGCCACTTGCGCACAGGAGGCGGCGACCCGTAGGTGTTCCGCATGCTGAAGGAGCGCAAGAAGTCGCCGCTGCAGTTCTGGCTCACAGACAGCAGCAAATGGCCCGCGCTCCAGGCAGTCAGTCGCCTGCAAGCTGTTCGCCATGCCCGCGATCGCCGCCGACTCGGCGCAGCTGCTGCAGCGGCCAGGCTTCTCGCTGCGTACGCTGCGCGAGCGTCTCGACTCGAGAGCGACCGACAAGCTCATGTACCTGCGCGCCAGCTCGCGTGAACTATATAGGTAGGACCGTAACGACGGTGTGACGGCTCGCTGAATGAAGCGAGTCGTTCGTCATGAACTCCACGACGGGCACGTAGCAGGACGGCGTGAGGCTCGCGCCGATGAGCGTCAGGATGTTGGCGTGCTTGAAGCAGCTCATGACCCAGATCTCGCGCCGGAAGCTGCGCACCGCCTCTTCCAGGTGGTCCACGACGCCCTCGCGCGGCATGAGCAGCTTGACGCCGCCCACCTTGGTGTCCCTCCAGAGCCCGGCGTAGACCTCGCTAAGCGGTCCGAGGGCCAGCCGCTTGACCAGCGTGGTCTCCTTGTGCTTGACCTCATACACGGACACGGCGGCCTGGTCCGGTCGGGTCCGACCTGGAAGCGCAGCAGCGAGCTCGCGCCAGTGCTTAGACGACGAGCTGCTCGTCGTTGGATACCCGACCGCCGCTCGTTCTGCACGCGGTCGTCGGGCGAGAGCTCGGCCAGCTCGTGCCGCGCGCTGTAAGTCGGCGCTTCGAACAGCGCGCCAAACTGCTGGTGCTTGACCAGCTGCCACTGCTGCGTCAGTAGCGCCGACGTGAACTTCTTGGTCATGGACGGCGAGGACGGCGAGGTCGGCGAGGACGGCGGGGACGGCGAGGACGGCACTGATGAGCCCACGAAGGACGCGTCCGGGCCGCGAGTCGGGTCGCTAGCTGCTTCATCAGCGGTTGTAGCGGCAGCGGACCCGCCGCTCGTCTCCCGCTGGCCGCTGCGCTCTCGAGAAGTGCGGCGGGGACCTGGCAGCAGCAGCTCGAAGCTGCCTCCTCTGCTGTTTGGTCTCGGAGCTGCGCCATCTCCTCCACCTTCCTCTGTTACTATATTAATACCAGCGGCGGTGGACACGGCCCCTTACAGCCAGCACTTCCGCCTGACTCGCTCCGTGGTAGGATGTCCGCTAGTGGCTTGCCGAGGCTGAGGGCGGCAGGTTCGGCTCGAGGAGCACGGCGCAGAGTCTCAGCCGCATGCCCGTCCTTCTTGATGCGGTCGCGACGTCACTTTGCTGCTTGTGCGAACTTATCCGTCACTCTAGTCACTCTATCGGGGGAGTTCGTTCGTCTGGCAGACACGACTCGCACACAGTCTGCGCGGGCGACATGGAGCTGGTGATCGGGTGCGTGGGCAAGCCGAGCGCGGGCAAGTCGACGTTCTTCAACGCGGTGACGGACGGCAAGGCCAAGGTGGGCAACTTCCCGTTCACGACGATCGAGCCGAACGAGGGCATCACGCACTACATGACGGCGTGTCCGTGCGCGTCGCGCGACAAGTCGGACGTGTGCCGCCCGCGCTACGGCAAGTGCGAGGGCGGCGTGCGCCACGTGCCCGTCAAGCTGCTGGACGTGGCGGGGCTCATCCCTGGGGCCTCCGAGGGCGCGGGGCTCGGCAACAAGTTCCTGGACGACCTGCGCCACGCGCACGTGCTCATGCACATCGTGGACGTCTCGGGGCGGACGAACGAGAAGGGCGAGGAGACCGTGGGCTACGACCCGATCAACGACGCCGACTGGCTGACCACCGAGATCCACCAGTGGGTCTTCGCCAACCTCTGGAAGCGCTGGCCGTCCATCGCGAGAAGGCACCAAGCCACCAAGAGCTCGCTGCGCAACACGTTTGTCGGTCAGTTGTCGGGGTACGGGGCCACTCCGTCGCTTGTTGGCTTGGTGCTCGACAAGCTCGGACTACGCGACCCGCTGGACCTGTCGACATACTCAGAGCAAGACGTGCACGCGGTGGTGGACGCGTTCCTGGCCATCCGCTTCCCGACCATCCTCGTGCTCAACAAGGCCGACCAGGGCGAGGACACGGACCGCAACATCGAGAAGATCGCCGAGAAGTACGGCAGCGACCGCTGCTTCGTGTCGAGCGCCGCGGCCGAGTGCTTCCTGCGCGCCGCCGACAAGCAGCAGCTCATCCGGTACGAGCCCGGCGCCATGTTCTACTCGACGCTCGCGGACGGCGAGGACGACGCGGGCCGGTCGCCGCTCAAGCCGATGGACAAGAAGATCGCCAAGCGGCTCGAGCGCATCTCGGACATGGTGCTCTTCCGCTTCGGCAGCACGGGCGTGCGCGCCGCCATCAACGCCGCCGTTGAGCTCAGCAACACGGTCGTCGTGTACCCCGTCAAGTCGCTCAAGAACTTCTCCACGGACGCCAGCAGCAAGGGCGTCTTCGGAGACGCCGTCATGGTGAGGAGAGGAACCACGGTGCGCGAGCTCGCCTACCGCGTCTCGCAGTTCATCGGCGCCAACTTCGCGTACGCTGAGGGCGAGGACGGCCGCCGGCTGGCCGAGGACGAGCCCATCACCACGAACAACATGATCGTCAAGTTCACGACGACCATCGCGCCGTCAGCGGCGCAGATGGCAGCCAGCAGTGGCGCAGCAACCACGAGCGACTCGCAGAAGAAGGGCGGCGCACGGAAAGGGAAAGCAAGCGCTGCTGTCGATGATGAGTGAGCTCCGCGTCTGGGGACCTGTTAGGCAAGAATGGTGTTGCAACAGCAAGGGCGGCGGTAGACGTACTTGGACGCGATCACGAATCCAAACCATACATGTTGGCGCTTCCTTGGACAGAGCGCTCGTACCTGAGAACGCATCGGTTCGGCCATCAATGCCAACTCACGGACGAAGCCGACGCCTCTCGGTAGGACTTCAGAGCGCGTCGCAAGTGGTCTTGGCTTGCGCAATGGCCTGCGAGGGCTCGACGCCGCTCGACTGCGCCACGACGCCGAAGCCGCCCGTGATGAACATGCGACCGACGCCGAGCGCCACCGAGTCGAGCACCTGGTTGCTGACCACGGAGCCCACGAGCGTGGCGTTC
>JAADXY010000633.1:0-17626 GCA_023338065.1 Phytopythium montanum
GTGTCAGTTGAAAAGCCTCGACAACAGGATAAAACCCTGGCATAGGTTTTTACCCAAAATCACTGGTATTGGTCCATTTTCAATGAATAAACAGATTTTTAGCCAATTGGATGTATCAGTTCTGTCATTTTATCCAATAACAAATTGGGACTAGTGTTTTGGAACAACGCCCATTAGAACCCGGACTAGTGTTTCGGAACGGAGGGAGTATGCCATTATCTTCAAATACAGACTGTAAACACCCTCTATAATTAGATTCTCATTTGGATATGATAATAATCCCTCCAGCAACACCGTTGAAGTTGAACGAAACCGAGCCATTGTTGACTTTCGACCAGAGCAGCTCCAAGCATGGGAAACTCGACTGCTGCTGCTGATGTGAATGAAGTACGCTGTGGGGGCGTCTACGGGCTTCCCACCCCGCTCGTTCGTACGCGTCGTCCGCGCCTTGGAGACTTACGCCTTGACACCCGAGACGGCCTTGGCGTTGGCCTTGCGCGTGCCCTGGCCCGCCTTGAGGTAACACGCCGTCTTGCCGTCCGCGTTCTCGTTCACGAACGTGTACGCCTTGCACGCGGCTTCCTTGGCGCAGGCGTCGCAGCAGGCGCCCGGCAGCAGGCCGAACACGGTGCGCAGGTCGGCGCCGTAGAAGTCGACGCCCGGGAACACCTCGGGGCACTTGGCGACCGGCGGCAGCTCAATGCACTGGTAGTAGTACTGGTTCCACGGCTGGCAGTATGCTCCAGTAGGGCAGCAGCTCGCGCCGGCCTTGGCGTTGCCACAGCCGTCGCCGAGCTTGGCGGTGCACGTCGGCGGCTCGTAGTCCTTGTACGCAGCCGACACGACGCCCTTCTTGGCCACACGGCCGGCCGCCGACGTCTTGAGGTAGCACGCCGTCTTGCCGTCCGCGTTCTGGTTGACGAACGAGTACGCGGCGCAACCACTGGTGGTCGAGCACGTCTCGCAGCAGGCGTCCGGCGATAGGCCGTAGATGGTCTTGAGGTCGTTGCCGTAGTAGTCGACGTCCGTCTCCTGCTTCGGGCACTTGGCCGGCGCCGTGCGGCACTGGTAGTAGCCCGTGTTCCACGGCTGGCAGTACGCGAGGTCCGGGCAGCACTTGGTGCCTTGGTCGTTGCCACAGTTGCCACCCAGCAGGGTCTCGCAGGCGGGAGCCACGTAGTCGTCGTTGACGGCCGACACGGCGCCCTTGCGCTCACGGCGGCCGGCAGTCGACGTCTTGAGGTAGCAGGCCGTCTTGCCGTCCGTGTTCTCGTTCACGAACGTGTAGGCAGCACAGCCCGTCGTAGTCGTGCACGTCTCGCAGCATTTGGCCGGCGCCAGCCCGTAGACGGTCTTGAGGTCGTTGCCGTAGTAGTCAATGTCGGTCTCCTGCTTGGTGCACTTGGCCGGCACGTCCAGGCACTGGTAGTAGCCGCTGTTCCACGGCTGGCAGTAGCCGTAGTCGCAGCAGTTCATCTCCCGCGCGCGGGACGAGTCGCCGCACGGGCCGCCAATGGTGTTCTGGCACCGGATGTGCGACTGCGCGAGCGTCAGCGGGAGCAGCACGGCGAGGCCGATGGCCAGCGGCGTGAGCACTGGAGCCATGGCTTCTTCACTTGGAAGGGTCTGGGGGTGACCAGGGAACGGGTCGGGTGGTCCTCGAGGCTTGGGAGGAAGGCGGCTTGTGGTCGTGGAAGCAGATTCCCGAATGGCAAGAGGCTGCGGTCTCGCCCAGGAGCGAGGCGAGTCGCCCTTGCGACTAGGAGACTACCAGTCCGTCAGGAGACCATCGTTGCAGTACACGGAGTGCTGTAGACGTCTCTTGACTATGGTAGACAGTCGAACGCGGCGTTTGCTGTCCGAAGCAAAAGAACGCGCGCAAAAGTGAAGAAAGTGGGTGTTTTGGATGCAGGCGTCTTCAAGGTTGAAGCGCCATCTTACAGTCAAACCCGGCCGTAGTGCCACCCATCCGTTTTGATACCTCGCAGATGCTATCGTTGTGTGATGTCCCGCCATACAAACCTATGTGAACAACAAAATGAAATACAATACACTGCATCTTTTTATATGTATTACCATGGCACTACGGGCGGGGTAAACTGTACAGTCATGCCGAGACTCGACCATGGAGAGCCTTTTCCATCGCACCCACCTCGCCATTATTTGCTGCTGTTTGAAGTGACGAGTGACCACGTGCGTGCGCATTTTCGTCGACGCTTTCACGCCGGACATGCGCTTTCTCCTCCCGTTCCAGCGCGTTAGGCGTCGACAGGACAGATCGAATGCATTGGGTGCTCCTGTTGAACGTAGCGGACGCTTGCGAGATTCGTTTCGACCAAAGCGTTCGACTAGAACCAATGGCATGCAATTGGATGATCGATATACGGGCTGTCTGAACGAGTGGACGGCTTGAAAACGACCGCGCGCATGTCTCCAGTCATCGAGCTCGCCCGGCAGCTGCCCCAGTGCACTGGCGTACACGCCCAGCCGCTCAGATGACGCAGGCCTTGAAGCCCGAGACGGCCTTGGCGTTGCTCCCGCGAGTACCTTCGCCCGCCTTGAGGTAACACGCCGTCCTGCCGTCCGCGTTCTCGTTCACGAACGTGTAGGCGGCGCAGTCCGCGTCGTTGTAGCAGGCGTCGCAGCAGGAGCCCGGCAGCAGGCCGAACACGGTGCGCAGGTCGTCGCCGTAGAAGTCGACGCCGGGGTACACTTCAGGGCACTTGGCGGCCGACGGCAGCGCGATGCACTGGTAGTAGTACTGGTTCCACGGCTGACAGTAAGCTCCAGTAGGGCAGCAGGTCTTGCCGGCCTGCGCGTTGCCACAGCCATCGCCGAGCTTGGCACTGCAGGTCGACGACGTCGGCGTAGGTGTAGTCACCGCCGCGAGCTTGGCGGATACGGCTCCCTTCTTGACTACGCGACCAGTCGCCGATGTCTTGAGGTAGCAGGCCGTCTTGCCGTCGGAGTTCTCGTTCACGAACGTGTAGGCAGCACACCCGGAAGTGGTCGAGCACGTCTCGCAGCAGTCGGCTGGCGACAAGCCGAAGATGGTCTTGAGGTCGTTGCCGTAGTAGTCAATGTCGGTCTCTTGGCTCGGACACTTGGCCGGCGGAGTCAGGCACTGGTAGTACCAGTTGTTCCACGGCTGGCAGTAGCCAGTGGTGCAGCAATTGGCCTCTCGAGGACGGGACGCGCCGCCACACGTGCCGCCGATGGAGCTCTGGCATTGCGCGTCGGCTATCGGCAGTAGCACCGCGAGAGTGACTACAAAGGCTGCGAGAACGCGCGCCATTGCGAGAACAAGTTGGGACTCGGAAGTGGCGAGCGCGTTGGTAAGTCCTCCGACAAGCGGGGGAAGTGCTGTTGTGGCCGCGAAGGGAGTGCGCGAAGGAGGGAAGCGGCCAAGGACTGCTGTGGAGCAGGTGACTCTCTCTCTCTCCTCTCTCTGGTCAAGCTGAACGGCCGCGAATGATATCACGACCAGTAGCAGAATCATTTGGAGCCATCGGACGTGTGGTGGAACGGCCGAACCGACTCCATGAGCACGTTGCAACGCCACCTAGCGCTTGATGGAAGTCAGCACCGCTTGGCATGGGGGGCGAGCTCTATCTTGAGATCAAGCAAGGTAACCCCCATCGTACTCGTTCAGATACTCAACATGACTTCATCACATTGCACTCCGCAATGCAATTGGATAAAAAATCATTCGAAGCGCATTTCGATTGGATGAAAAGCGCAGCCAGCGAATGGGGGGGAGGAAGTTCATCAACACCGCACGAGGCAGGCAGCAGGACCCATGTACGCAGGATGCCGCCGCCTTTGACGCGGCTAATCGCGATGACGCCGGCCCCCGATCGCGACCCGCTTCAGTACTCACATATGCGTCTGTGTCCTGGCTGTCAAACCATGTGCGCAGACCTTGAAACGCCCCAGAAATGGCGGCGCAGCAGCACGTGAAGCGGCAGAATGTCGTGCTGGCGCGCGGCATCAACGCCATCTCGGCCAACGGCCTGGCGCGCACGAACGGCCGTCGCGCACCTCCCCGCAGCGGCAACAACGCGCAGGAATCCGTCACCAAGCCGTCCGAGCCTGCCGCGTTCTCGACGCGCAAGTGGTACCCGGTGGAGTACATCCCCAAGCCGCTGGCGTCGGCCAAGACGGCGCGCAACAGCGTCAAGACGGCCAAGCTGCGCAAGTCCATCACGCCGGGCACGGTGCTGATCCTGCTGTCCGGCCGCTTCCGCGGCAAGCGCGTCGTGTTCCTCAAGCAGCTGCCGTCGGGCACGCTGCTGGTCACGGGACCCTACAAGGTGAACGGCGTGCCGCTGCGCCGCGTCAACCAGGCGTTCGTGATCGCCACGTCCACCAAAGTGGACTTGGCCGATGTCCAGCTTCCCGACATCGACGATTCGTACTTTGCCAGGGAGAAGAAGAAGGCTGGCGGCAGGGAGGGAGCCTTCTTCGCGCAGGACGCGGCCCACGAGGTGCGTCGCGATTGCCGTGATCATGGTGGTTATCCTGTTGTTTGAGCGCTTGGGATCGCTCCGTGACGAAGCTCCTTTCCTCAGTATGGTCTTACCGGTTGCCTCTCGACCCATGTTGCAGTCTGCGGGGGTGAGCGAGAAGCGCAAGCAGGACCAGAAGGCGGTGGACGCCGCGCTCATGAAGAAGCTCGGCGGCGACCGGTACCTCACGGCCTACCTGAACGCCAAGTTCTCGCTGACCAAGAACGATCGCGTGCACGAGCTGCGCTTCTAGTCGCGCGACAATGTGGGTGGAGCAGGACAGGCTTTAGAGCTGGTGAGTGTGAAGGAAGGACGTGTTAGGCTATTACCCACCGTATGTGTACCGGTATGCATCACGGACGCGGCTTGCTGCTCTTGGACGCCAGCTCCTTGGCTCGCAGGTACTGCAGCGAGCATCAGACCGGTTGCCAGGCCACTGACCGACTCGATTGGGAGCGTTTCGACGCACCTTTCGCCGCTCTCGGAGCGCCTCGCGAGCCCACTGCAGCTCGAGCAACAGCTCGCCCTTGGAGTGCGTCATCAGGACGTCGTCCACCGAGGTTGGGGTCGTCGGGATGAGCAGCGCGCCGTCCGCCACCGGCTGCTTCTGCTTGGATTCCAGCTCCTCCGCGTGTCCATGCGCTGCCGAGTGCAAGCGGCCGCCATCTTGCCGGCCAGAGTCGGGCACCGCCGCGTCTCTGGCTGTTAAGGACTCGAGCGCGCTTCGATTGCTCGCGTTTGCCATGGACGGTGACCTCCCGCTGAAGCCATCGCTGCTGCTAGAGCTAGAGCTGCTGCTGCTTGAGCTACTGCTGCTGGAGCTACTGCTCCTTCGAGTCCGGGCTGCATCGACGTCGTCTCCGCTTGCGGATTGCAGCTCCTCCTCGTGACACAAGGACGATTGCGACGGGAAGTCGAAGACGAAGCCGAAGACATCGTCCGTCATCCGTGGCAGCTGCAGCCTCCCGCCGCACCACGATACCTGACACGCCATCGCCAGCGCGGCCGCGTCCGAGCCTGGAAGCGCTCCATCCGCCGCCACCTCGCTGCAAATGGCGGCGGTCAGCGCCTCCACCTGCTCGCGCACGTGCCAGACGACGCGCCGCCGCACTCGCCACCCACGGAAGACCCGCTGCGAACCAGTCAATGTCAGCAGGCTGTATGTAGTAGGAGACTCGAGACTCGGAAGTCAGACGCGTGTCTGGCGCCGCCTCGTCAGTCGTCGGCATGCAGCCATCGCCTGGTGGCGGACCGACCGACGGCGCGCCATACAGTGGACCCGTCAAAGATTCAGAGCGCGAAACCTGGATCGTGGTCGCGTGGCGCTGCGCCTCCTCGCCGCGTCGCGACGCTCCCCAGCTGCGCATTTGTCCGCGGCTTGTCACGCCTGCTGGCCGCCGCCTCCTTCCGTCCGTCGTCTGGCGTCCGCCTCGATCCGCGACTGGCGCTCGTCTCTGGCCCGCAATGTCGCCGCGAGAGTCGTCCAGCGTCCAGAGACCAAGCCATTCGCATCCGCGTCATCACTGACGACTCGTTTAGAAACGCGCGCCGTCATCGGTTTCTATACCCCCTGACTGTCCCGCCGAAATTGTCCTCTATGACAAAGCACCGCGTTTAAACGAGGCAGATTTAGCGGGACACGTCCCCTCCCAAGCAGCCGCCTATTTCGGCACTCTGAACGCACAGTTGGAAGCTGAAGAACGCCAAGAGAAGCAGAGAGGAGGAGACGGGAAGCCACTCGCTTGCCGGCCGCCTCACGCGTCAAACCAGAAGGGGGAACGCGGCCACAACCGAACGCCCGAACGGAGAGACACAGCTAGCGTCAAGGGTGGCCAGCGGTCAGTAGCCCTCGAGAGAGAGAACGAGACCGAAGAGAGAGAAGCAGGAGACGCAGCAGATCAAACTCATGGTCCGTGTGGAGGTGCCGAGCGGCGTCTTGGCGCTGGCAGCGACGCTGGCGCTCGGTGTGCAGGCCGTGTACTACCACGAGGCGCTGCTGGATGCTGCGCGCGACGTGCGCAAGCGCGTGCTGGTGTGGCGCACGATGCACCGGCGGTTCACCAGCCACCGACTGCGGCGACTCAATTCGTTGGGGGACGCACGGACGTCGCACTTCATGTGGAAGAAGGGCCCGGGCATGGCGACGAGCGACGAGAGCGACAGCAGCGGCGACGAGAACCGCAGCGAGAGCAGCGAGAGCAGCAGCAGCGCTGGCGCACGGGCCGATGCGGCGGACGGGCTCATGTCGTCGCAGAAGAAGCTCGTGCTCGTCATGGTCGGGCTGCCGGCGCGCGGCAAGAGCTTCGTGGTGCACAAGGCGACGCGCTACATCGAGTGGCTCGGCTTCCCCACGCGCATGTTCAACGTGGGCAACCTGCGGCGCCAGCAGGGCAAGGCGGGCGAGGACGCGGCCTTCTTCAGCCCGGACAACTCGGACGCCACGCGGATGCGCGAGGACATGGCCATGGAGGTGCTGGACGAGCTCATCGACTGGCTCGAGACGCGCGGACACGTCGCCATCTTTGACGCCACCAACACGACCAAGCTGCGCCGCAAGCACATCCTCGACAAGGTCAAGTCGCACACCAACATCCGCGTCATGTTCGTCGAGAGCATCTGCGACAACGAGCAGCTACTGGACGCCAACTACCGCCGGTAAGTCTTCCTGTCTGTAGTTGTAGGTAGGCATTGGGCAATGGCTGACAGTCTTCTCGCGACTCTGTGTGATGCTGACAACCCATAGGAAGCTCATGAACGACGACTACAAGGGCGTGGACCCGGAGAAGGCGCTGGCCGACTTCCGGCAGCGCGTGGCCGAGTACGAGAAGGTGTACCAGACGGTGGAGGACTCGGAGGACGACGGCAACGCGTGCTACGTCAAGGTGTACAACGCGGGCGAGAAGATCCAGGCGCGCTTCTGCCAGGGCTTCCTGCAGTCGCACATTGTGTCTCTGCTGCAGAACATCCACCTGCTGCCGCGCCGCGTGTGGCTCGTGCAGCCCGGGCCGAGCGTGACGAGCGTGAGCCGCATCCTGGGCCTGGACACGGAGCTGGCGCCCGAGGGCCACCGCGTGGCGCGCGCCATCGGCCGCTTCCTCGAGCGGCAGGAGCTGCAGCGGCCCATGGAGGTGTGGACGAGTCCCATGAAGCGGTGCCGCGAGACGGTCGGGTACCTGCCGACGCCGCAGCTCAAGCGCATCGTGTGCACGACTTTGCTGAACGAGCTGGGCGGCGGAGACTTTGAGGGGCTCACGTACGAGGAGATCGAGCGCTTCTACCCGCGGCACTACGCCGCGCGCATCAAGGACAAGCTGCGGTACCGGTACCCGGGCGTGGGCGGCGAGAGCTACGTGGACGTCATCAGCCGCCTGCGCTCGCTCATTGTCGAGTTCGAGCGCAAGAAGCGCGACGTGATCGTCATCTGCAGCGAGTCCATCCAGCGCTGCCTCATGGGCTACTTCGCCGGCTGCGAGGCCGCCAAGGTGCCCTACCTCGAGGCCTACGAGAACACGGTCATCGAGCTCAGTCCGCACCGCGACGGGTGCGACATCAAGCTCATCCCGCTAGAGTTCGACGACGTCGGCGCCGAGAAGGCGGCCACAGCCGCGCAGTAGTCTCCTCCTCTCCTGCACCTCCGACGAGCGGGCTCATTATTCCCCGCCATTGTGCTCTACTCGCTCCTCGGCGCCGTGTGTTGCGGACGACTCGGGAAATGGAAACGCTGACGCACGAAGCGCCGATCCTTTCCTCAGCTCTCTCGGCCTCTTCACCCGCTTGGGAGCGTGTTTCATGCCCTTGAATCCCAACCTGCGCCGCTAAATTTACTCTACAAACGCTCGAACCTGCTCCAGCATCTTGCACACACCTCGGCCATCGCTCCTCGTAGCTTGTAGGCGTCATGGCCGAGCAGGAGGAGCGAATCCGCGTGGCCATCCGCGTGCGGCCGCTGTCTTCTGCCTCCAGCAACAACGAGAAGGACGTGAAGGAGGTCATCGAAGTGCTGCCGGAGCACCCGGACGCCGTCCGCGTCTACACCGACGCTGGTCGTCAACACGCGGCCTCGTTCCGATGCGACACCTTCCTGCCATCCTCCGCCACCCAACCCGAGGTGTTCGCCCGGCTGCGAGTGCCTGAACTGGTCGAGGCCGCGCTCGACGGGTTCCCCGTGACCATATTCGCGTACGGGCAGACTGGCGCCGGCAAGTCGTTCAGCATCTTTGGCAAGGAGGAGGCGAGCGGCAGTCGCGGAGAGGCCGTGACGAGGAGGAAGAAGCCGACAGGAGACGTCCAGCCAGCGGACGGACTGCTGCCACGCACTGCCGCTCATCTGATGGCCGTGATCGACGCGAGGCGAACAGAGGCCGAGTACACGCTTCGAGTCACGTGCGTCGAGATCTACAACGAGCAGGTGCGCGACGTGCTGGACCCGCGCAAGCAGGCGCTGGCCGTGCGCTCGTCCAGGCAGCACGGCGTCTTCCTCGAGAACGCGACGGTCGTCGAGTGCGCGACGGCGGGCGAGATCGTGCAGGTCGTCAAGGCCGCGGCGGCCAAGCGCGCGCGGTCGAGCCACCTGCTCAACGACTGCTCCAACCGCAGCCACTGCCTCGTGACCGTCTACATTGACACGGCGCCGATCAATGGAGCAGGCGGGAGGGACAAGGACGGACAGCCGACGAAGGGCAAGACGTACGGGAAGCTGACGATCGTGGACCTGGCGGGCAGCGAGCGAGCCACCGACACTGGCGCGGCCGGCGTGCAGCTGCGCGAGACCGGGCACATCAACAAGAGTCTGTACTGCCTCAACCAGGTCATCCAGGCGCTGAACGCCAAGGCCAAGGGCAAGTTCGTGCCGTATCGAGACTCCAAGCTCACCATGGTAGGCGGCGTCTGTCGATGAGTCTTGATGGATGCTAGATGGCGGTGCTAACGCCTGGAGACGGTCGCTAGCTGCTGCTCGACAGCCTCGGAGGCAACAGCAAGACGCTCATGGTCGCGTGCGTCAACGCGGCGCCGCAGTTCGCGGCCGAGTCGGTGCGCACGCTCGAGTTCGCCATGGGCGTCGCCAAGATCAAGAACCGGCCGGCCGCCGTGCTCAATCCGCACGTACGTCTAACAATCGACTGGCAGGTGATCAACAAGAGACTGGAGGGACTCAGCGGATCGGAATCGCTTGTTGATGAACAGGAGAAGCTCATCCGCGACCTGCGCGAGCAGATCCGACTGCTCAAGCTCGAGAACATGATGCTGCGCGCTCGCACTCCCGGTTGTAAGTGTCTTGGACAGCTTGAGTGACCGAGATTGTGGCGATTGACCGGACTTGTGAGATGGCGGGAGCCAGACTTCCTCGAGCATCCTGAGCAGGACGCGCTCTTACTGGAGACAAGTCGATCGACTGGCAGCGGTGATAGCGAGCAGCAACAACAGGAAGCCGCGGACCCACTCGCCTTGTTCGTAAGAAGAGCGCTTCCGTTTGAGGCTGAAGCCAAGGCGAGCAGCAAGCCGCGAGCGTCGACTACGGAGGAGGCGACGAGGAGCAGCGGACTCAAACTCCTGTGCGCTGTTGTTGGACTCTACGTGGTCGTAGCGCCTAGCAATTGACTGACGATTGTACTGAGACGCAGGAAGAGCAAGCAGCTTCGCCGTCCGCTGGACAAGGCTCCTCGAACCAAGACGTAGGCCAGGCTACTGCCAATGCGTTCAACTCTATCGACACTAACACACTCGTCGATGGCTAGGCACAGAGTGGCCAAGTCGACGACCAAGAAGAAGAAGAAGCAGGCGGCTGCTCCACCTCCTGCGGGTTTCAACTCGCTCCCGCCCATGTTCCCCAGGCTGCCGGCGTCTCTAGACCCCCGAAGCCTCCTCCGACTGCCTCCAATCGTCGATCCAGTACTAGCACGGTCTTCAACGCCACCACCAGGCTACGACGACCTGTTCGGCATTGAGACGGTGCCGGTGGCGCCAGCTCCTCTTGCTGCCAGTCGCTCCAGCATCAAGCTCGACGCATTACCGCAGTCAACAACAGCAGGGAGAGCTCAAGTCGTAGCGTCTAGAGGGAACACGAGCGACTCGACGAGCAACAGACTGGAGCTGTCGCCGGAAGACCAGCTCCAGCAGTTGCTCGCGCAGATCGCGGGGCCAATGCAGCACCCTCAAGCGATCCAGAAGGCTCCAGCTCAAGTCCACCGCCCTCCAATGCGATCGGTGAGCAGCTCGGAGTCGTGAGGTAGCCTTGGGAGACCGCGTCTGACTGTGGCTGGCTGGTCTGAGTAGGATAAAGCGACGCGGACCAAGCGGCCGACCCAGGATCTGCAACCGCAGCCTCCCCCACCGTCAGTGGACGTGAGTAATAGGTGAGTTGAGCTGTCGATCTGCTGTTGAATTGAGATTGGTCTCTCAGCGTCACACTGAGCTCTTGTGTCGTCCACGACAGTGGACAGCCAGCGAGCCAAGAGCAATGGGACGACGACCGCGCTCGGGACCTCTTCCTGCAGCTCTGCCGCCTGTGAGAGTCTGACCAACAGCGGAGTATTGCTGAAACTCTGGCATGTCAAAGTCGCTCTTCTCCATCCACCCAGGTGTCAACATGCACGACGAACACGAACCGATGCTGCGGTCGATACCCTCGCTTCTCCGGTCTCTCTGGTCTCTCGTTGACCCTCTCTCTAGGCCTTGCTGTGCTTCTCGTACAGCGCCTTCTGCTTGGCCTGCTCCTTGGTCAGCTTCTTGATCGCTCCCTTGCTCAGCGGCTCGCCCGCGGCGTCGTGCGTCGGCAGTCCCTGTCAGTTCCACACATTCACATCAGCCCGTCAGTATGTGTCATCGCCATCGCCTTTCAGTGTAACCAGGCGCCGTACGTTGGCGTCGAACTTGGAGTACTTGTCCTTCTCGCCGAGGAACATGTTGGCGGGCGGGATCTTGGCCTTGGCCTCCAGCTCGGCCTTCTTGCGCGCCTCCTCCTCGAGTCGCAGCCGCTTCTGCTCCTCCTTCTTGACCTTCTCGGCCTTCTTCTTCTCGAGCTCCTCGACCAGCTCGTCCTTGTTGGCCAGCTTCCAGATGGCGCTGCCCGCCGCGCGGTCCTCCAGTCGAACGCCAGCATACGGCAGCTTGTCATCCCGGACGACGTCGCAGAGGCGCAGGATCGCGCTGGCCAGCTCCTTGGCGTCTCCTCCAGCTCCGGAGCGAGCGGCGTCGCGGATCTCGTCGCGGAACTGCGCAAAGATGTCGAGCACTGGCGCCAGCACCGTCTCCTGGTCGGCGCCGTCGCCTGCAGCCGCGAGCGGGAAGCCGAGGTCCGAGGCGGACGTGACGAGTCCGAAGACGCCCAGGATGCGCGTGATGTACTCTGCCGAGGCGCGGATGATCATGGACGCCTGCTCCTTGTCGCTCGCCATGTACCGGTTGACGTCCTTGGCGAGCTGCTGCAGGTGCAGGATGGCGAGCGGCGTGTTGAGGTCGTCGGCGAGCGCCTGGTGCACCTTGTCCTTGCAGTCGAGCAGCGCCGAGTTGAGCTTCTTCTCGACGGG
This sequence comes from Phytopythium montanum, assembly GCA_023338065.1. NCBI lineage: Eukaryota > Oomycota > Peronosporomycetes > Pythiales > Pythiaceae > Phytopythium > Phytopythium montanum. The sequence goes on from JAADXY010000633.1 coordinate 12,035, forward strand.
CGTCCACTTCTGCGCCTTGTCGACGCCCAGGTCGCGCAGCTTGACCTTGACGTTCTGGAAGAACTCGCTGAAGAAGCGGTCGACGCCCACGGCCTCGTCCATCGAGTTGTCGTTGTAGTCCATCGGCGTGTTGTACTTGTGCAGCAAAAAGAGGAAGCGCAGCTGGCGGCTCGAGTTGTCCAGCAGCGCCTCCTGGATCTTGACAAAGTTCTTGAGGCTCTTGGACATCTTGAGCCCCTCGATGTTCAGGTGCCCAGTGTGCACAAAGTAGTTGACCCACTGCGGGAAGTCAAAGTACGCCTCGGACTGCGCGATCTCGTTGTCGTGGTGCGGGAAGCGCAGGTCGATCCCGCCGGAATGCACATCGATCCGTCCGCCAGCCAGGTGCTTGAGCGTCTCGCTCGCCATGGCCGAGCACTCAATGTGCCAGCCAGGACGGCCGTCGCCCCAGGGCGAGCTCCAGAACGGCTCGCCCTGCTTGGAGCGCTTCCAGAGCGCGAAGTCGCTCGCGTTGCGCTTGTCTCCTTGACCGACAGAGAGCGCGCCTTCGCCTTCAGCCAGCAGCTCGGACTGGCCCACGTTCTCCGGCAGCAGCTTGCCGTACGCCTTGCCCTTGGACTGGCCGAACGCCGCCGTGTCAAAGTAGACGGACCCGTTGCTCTCGTACGCGAACCCATTGGCGATGATGCCCTGGACAAACTCGACGATCTCGGGCACGTACTCGCTCACGCGGGTGAGCACCGTCGGCGTCTTGATGTTGAGCGCCGCCATGTCTTCCAGGAACGACTGCTCCCAGTACTTGGCCAGCTCGACCGTGCGATTCATGTTGTCCTCGGCCGGCTGCTGCGCCGCCCAGTCCATCACGAGCCTGGCGCTCTCGTCCTTGCTAGCGGGCAGCGTCTGGCCCGGGTGCGCGGCCGCCCAGCCGGTCTCGGCCGCGCGCAGGATGATCTTGTCGTCAACGTCCGTGATGTTCATGACGAGCTCGACTTCAAAGCCGAAGTAGTCCTCCAGGATGCGGCGCACATAGTCAAAGCAAGTGTACGTGCGGCCGTGGCCCAGGTGCGTCTGGTCGTACACGGTCGGCCCGCACATGTACCAGAGCACGCGCTTGCCCTGCATGGGCACGAACGCCGTCTTGGACCGCGTCATGCTGTTGTACAGCCGCAGAGGGTAGTGCTTCTCCCAGTACTCGAGCAGCGACCCCATGGGCGCCGGAGGGTACCACGTCGGTTGGCTCACAGAGGCCGCCGCCGCCGCAGGCGTAGGCGTCGTCATGGGCGTCGGGGTGAAGGGGGAGCGGAGGGGGGAGGAAGGCGTGGGTTGGTCGGATGCGGTGCCGGGTTGACTTGGTGGTCCCCTGTCAATCGGTCATTTAGAAGTGGACAGAATTTACTTTGTGCTAGTTATGGATTCATAATTTATAGTATCCCGTAGTGAAGAAAATATGGACTTCGAGTTTTATGCAATACTTGCTTCAAAATATAATCCAGCTCGAGCAACGCGTAGAACGGCTCGTGCAGCTCCTCGACAGTCGCCACGACCGCCTGCTCCTTCTCCTGTCAACCTCCTCATCGACGCTGCCGCTTGGCTGCCGGCGCCCCAGCCTCCGCGTCCAAGACGCCCTTGCTCCTCGTCTTCCCCATCGTCGAGTGTGTAGAATAAAAAACACCGTAACTCCGCCCATGTTTGGTAAACTATCGCCCATATTTTTGACTTCCGTTTTGTAAACTTTCGCCACGTCGTGTAAACTACCACCCATGTTTTTGACTTGTGTTTTGTATGTTTTCGCCATGTTTGGTAAACTATCCCCCCGTATTTTCATCGTTTTGTAAGCTATTTCCATTGTATTGTAAATTTATTCATGCGATCGACACCAAGGTCGACGCCGAGCTCGCTGGCGGCCACTGCTGCTCCATCATACCTCCGCTCTCCCGCCGTCCTCTGGAAGCTCCATTGAAGGCGGTCGGGTTGATTTGCGGTTCCGATTTGCAGCAGGCTCCACCCTTAAGCGGATGGCCGCTGCTGAGCGCGCGCGCCAAGCGTCCGAGTGCGCGCGCTGAAGCTCGTTCAATGCGACGCGATGGCTGAAAGCGACAGGATCGCCGTCGTGCTTGTCGCGGCCAAGGCCTACGACAGAGCCGAGACGATCCGCGAGCTAAGACCATGCTACTCACAGCGCCATAACGTCTCGAAGCGATCTGAACTGCTGTGCCGCACTTGCTATGCGGATTGATAGACTCGCCGTCAGCCACCACGAATGCACTCGGACAGAGACTTGAATCACACGACGGACGCCCGCATTGCCCAGCCAAAGGTCCGAGTCGAATTCGAGATGCCAGCAGCAAGACAGTGGAAATACAGACCATGCGAAGGAGGGGGGGCAAGCGTGTCAGGACTCGATGTGGAGCTCGCGGAACTGCGCCGTGGTGAAGTTGCGCCACCGCGCGTAGACCAATCCGATGACCGTGAAGGCCGCGACCAGGATGGCGGGCACCAGCGTGAAGAAGACGTCCACGGCGATGTAGACGAGCAGGCCGGTCGGGACCAGGAGCAGCAGCCAGAGCAGCCACGTCGGGCCAGGGACTGCATGGCACAACTCGTTAGACATGGCGACCGAGATCAACAAGAGGAGTCGCAGGGGCGTACCCTTGAACGGCCGATCGACCTCCTTGTGCGAGTAGCGCATCTTGATGAAGGCGCCAAGGATGAGCAGCTGGTAGAAGGCCGAGAGCGCGTTCGTCATGCCGAGGATCTCGTCGAACTCGAACTTGATGAGCACGAAGATGATGACCAGGCTCGCGTAGATGGCGTTGTGTGGCGTGTCGAAGCGCTTGTTGCGGCTGATGCGAGGTGGGAAGCCACATTGTCAGCCATCCGAGCTGTCCAATCCCAGCCACACAGAACCAGCAGAGCCACGTACGCCTTGAAGATGGCCGGCGCGAGACCGCACTCGGCCATGCCAAGCAACTGGAACGAGTCGCAGAAGAGCTCGGCGATGTACATGCCCGCGTTGCTCACGAACGTCGCGAGCACGACCCAAGTGAGCAGGAACTCGCCGCCAATGTCCTTGGCGATGCTCGAGAACGATCCGTCCTCCCACGTCGTCCAGTTGGGCGAGTTGTAGGCCGTGGCACCGATCAGAGGCACCAAGTACGTGAGTGCGATGAGCACGACCGAGATGAACATGGCGCGAGGGTACGTCCGCGCAGGCTCCTTGACTTCTCCACCGAACACCGACATGCCGACGGCGCCGTTGAAGTTCCAGAAGAGCGTGTTGATCAGCGTCGACCAGTCGATCTGCGTCACACAAGTTCACCACCGTCAGACCAACTGCCTCGACACTCGGTACCTGGTTGGACCACTCACGTCAACTTTGCCGGACATGCTGACGAAGTTCCCCTCGTCGTCGTACACGATGTCGGCGCGACGAACTTCGCCCAGCGCTCCCCAGTCATTCGCGCGGACCATTCCCCAGATCGCGAGGATGGTGAACGGCACCATGACAAACACCGACATGGCCATCATCCCGCCACCGACGATGCGGATGCCGAGCAAGTTCGGCAGCGCCAGCGCCACGGCGATCGCGGCTTTGACCAAGTACTGGCCGACCGGAGAGCCAAAGTCGCCGTAGGCGTCGGTGAAGGTGGAGACGGCGAGCGCAGGGTAGATGGCGTTGTCGATGACGCCCGAGACCCAGGCCCAGTAGCCCGTCTGGAACCCCCAGAAGGGACCGAACGCGTTCAACACCCACACCGTGTAGCCTCCTGCATGAGAGAGAGAGAGAGGTCAGAGAGTGAGGCGGGTGTCATTGACTTGGGGTTTGCCATGGATAGCTTGAGCTCACCGTCCGTTGGGTATGCCGTGCTGAGCTCGGCCGTGATGTAGGCGATCGGGATGCCAAAGATGAACGGGAAGAGCAGCAAGAAGATGACTCCGATGAGCGGCCCGCCGGCTGTGGATGCAATCGCTTCATGTCAACCAATGGATCGCTCCAGCAGAGGCAGAGAACGGAGAGACGCGACGTACAGGAGATGACATACTCGGAGCCGATCGGTCCTCCGCACACCTGCAATCCCCGCCAGTCGAGGTTAGCGCCGTCTCCCGCGTTTGTACGTGCGAGTGTTCGATGCGAGCGTACCGAGAAGTAGCAGAGGCCGACGACCGAGAGCGTGCCGAGCACGCGCTGGCCCTGCTCCTTGAGGACCGAGAGCGACACGCGGCCGTTCACGCCCACGACGCTGCCGTCGCCGAGCTCCACCAGGCTCACATCGCGCAGCCTGCTCGCACAGAGACCACAACATACACAGTCGGTCAGCATCGACGCCACAATGGCCGGTAACGCGGCGACGATCGGGGGGAACGAACCGCTCGAGCTTGGGCGTTGACTGCACCGGGTCGTACGACGTGCGTGGCGTCTCCATCGCTATCGCTTGGACCTGACTGCTGCTCGCTGAGCTCTGGGGCGAGTTCTCAAGTGAGCGGGCGAGCGGGTGTCGGTCGGGTCCTCCGGGGGCCGAGGAAGGGGGGAGAAGGACGGATAGTAGCCCTCCATCTGCAGCTCGAGGCGACCATCAGCTCATTGGCGCTCATTCGGTGTTCTTTTTTTGTGTTGACGCGTCTTTAGAGACGGGGCGCCTCCCTCCGAACTGAATACTCGGGGCGATATGATATGTCACGAGTGACTCGATGAAACCGAACGGAAATGGGATGGGAACCTGTCAGAATTAATAATTGGCGCGCTAAACGTGCGGTTGTGGCGCCGCCAAGTTTCTATGGCGCGACAGTTCGATGGTCTGGTGCATGCAGCGCGATGGGAAGCTAGCTGCCATTCTCCCGCGTCCCTCCTGGTGGCGGTCAATGCTCGATGCTCTCAGGGTGCATCGAGCGAAGGCGCGCTCGGACACGGTGCGACCGGTGCGTTGGGCGGCTCGGACGGGCAATGCGGTGGTCGACTGCGAGCGAAGCGATTGAGATCGATCAACGGCAAGCGTCGTGTCGTGTCGTTCATCACCGGAACGAGAAGCTTACGGCGGCAAGGTGACCGACCGTCAAGACACGCCTCTGGGGAACCAGACAACTGGATTGGATTGAAGAATGGATGCATCGAGGAGCGACAGCGACGTTTTGCCAGTGAGGCGCATGGCTGTGGGGGCGAGCGAGTCAGGACTCGATGCGCAGCAGGTCGAAGTGCGCGGCGGTGAACTTGCGCCATCGAGCGTAGACGAGGCCGACGACGGTGAAGGCCGCGACCAGGATCGCAGGCATGAGCGTGAAGAAGACGTCCACGGCGATGTAGACGAGCAGCGCGGCCGGGATCAGGAGCAGCAGCCAGAGCAGCCACGTCGGACCCGGGACTGGGCCACACACACACAGAGACGCGTCAGTCTGGACATCGAGGACTACACGGATCTAGAGTGCGAGGTCACGCACCCTTGAACGGCCGGGCGATGTCCTTGTGCGAGTAGCGCAGCTTGATGAAGGCGCCAAGGATGAGCAGCTGGTAGAAGGCCGAGAGCGCGTTCGTCATGCCGAGGATCTCGTCGAACTCGAACTTGATGAGCACGAAGATGATGACCAGGCTCGCGTAGA
>JAADXY010000634.1:0-17595 GCA_023338065.1 Phytopythium montanum
ATCGTCAACGGGCTCTCGACCTACGGCGCCTTCTGGCTGTACGCGGGCGTCGCGCTGCTCGGCCTCGTGTACTTCTGGCACGCGCTGCCGGAGACCAAGGGCCTCGAGCTAGAGGAGATCCAGCAGATCTTCAAGCGACGCAAGGGAATGTTCAACGTGGACGAGGAGGAGGAGAACTACAACGACGAAAGGTACCTGGACGAGGAAGGATGTGGGGCACACAACATGGACCCTACGACGACCACGTTCGACGCGGGTAGCCCCACGGCTTCGTCCACCGAGGCGGCATACAAGAAGCTCGGCGAGTTTGCAGCTTACATGGAGCAAAGGCGCCACATGATGCAGCAATATACTTCGTGAACCATTCCACTCGACGGTGTTTGCTCCTACCTCTTGGTCTAGCATGCAATGTGAAATCTCCAATCCTTCATCTTCAGCGTTGTCAGCTTCACTTGCGCTTCTTCAGCCGTCTCTGAGTCGCCAGGAACTCTTCCTCGGTCGGCTCGGGTGGCTCTTCGTTCGGCTTACGCTGCCGGCGCTTCTTGCCCTTTGCCGCCGGCTTGGACGCGTACTTGGCCTCCAGACTCGACACCAGCGAGTCGAACCCGCGTTCACTGTGTTCAAGAAGACATCATCGCACCCGAGTGAGTCGCATCAAGGCCATTGCCATGGCATCCGCGCCGGACGTACCGTTGCGTTAGCGCCAGGCTGTCGCCAGTCGCACGGCGCTCCTGATTGCGGCGGATCGAGTCCATCAAGCTCTGCGCCTCCTGGGCCTCCTTCTCCCGCTTGGAGTCCTTCTTGCGCTTCTGCGCGGCGGTCGGCGCCGGTTTGTCCGCGCGCTTCTTGGCGTACTGCTTGAACTTGGCGAAGCGATTGGCTTGCTTCTCGCGGATGGCGTCCTCGATCAGCGCGGCGAACCGGTCCTCGTCGTCCTCGGTCGAGAGCATGATCGAGTCCATGAGCTTGCCCATGTCGCCTTCAAACTTGGCGTAAGCCGCCAGCACGTCGCGCTTCTCCTCGTCCGAAAAGCGGTACTCCTGCTCGAACTTGGTGATATCGGCCGGCGAGACCTTGGGGAAGATGCGCGCAAAGTACTGGGCCCACATCTGGAACGACGGTGACTTGCCCAGGTCGTCGTCGGGCGACAGGATCGAGCCCGACTCGTCATACTGCGCGCGCGCGTCGGCGTCGCTCAGCAGCGCGTGGATCGCGCTCACCGCCTGGAACTTGGCCGTCGCCTCGGCGCGCGCCGCTTCATCCCCGCGCTGCTTGTCCGGGTGCTGCGCCGACCGCTAGCGTCAGCCACCCGCATGAAGCACAAGTCATTGAGCAAGCGGACGTACGAAGCGGAGCGCGAGGCGGCGGTACGCCTTGGTCAGGTCCTTGGCGGAGGCCGAGCGCTCGACGCCCAGCACCTCGTACAGGTCGCAGCCGGCGCCGAACGCCGCGTGGATGACCGCGGCCGCCATGCTCGACCAGCGAGCAGCTCAATGAGTGACTTTATTTCGCAGAAATGGTGTGTTTTTCGCGGGAAATGGGAGCGGATCAGAACGACAATGATTGGGTGGATTATGATGGACACGACTAATCCACCCAATCACCGTCATCTATGGGCTATTTTTAGACGCAGAAAGCTACGTTTTATCGCTTCAAGTTAGCTGTTTATTCGCCTCACTTCAACCAGTTCCACACCGAGCTATTCTGCGTCCGAGCTCTCCATGCCGAGCTTCGCCTCCAGCTCACGCCGCAAGATAAGCAAAAAGCGCGCGATGTGGCCTGGTTTGAGGTCGCAGAACTCGGAAACGTGCCGCTCCTTCATCTCGGCGAGGGCGTCGATGTGGTCCCAGCCGTTGCCCACGAGTGTGTTCAACAGCGCGCGCTGTCCAATGCAGTCAAGTGCTGTTTGTAGAACTTGGACCGCGCTGGCTCTGCTCTCTTCTTTGTCACCGCTAACGGTCGCAAGTACGACCGGATTCACGTCGCTCGGCTTCACAAGTGAAGGTTCGGGTGGCTGTGACGACCGAAGTTTGGCGATCCACGCTGGAGGCGATGGGATCGCGAGCCCGGCTTCGGTGCGCGTGTCGTAGACGCACAGAATGAGGAATTGGTAGAACGGCGCGTTGAGCGAGATAATGGCAAGACCAGCGGCGATGTTGAAGATGGCGTACTTGAGCGGGAAGGCGGCAGGGAACCAGATGAGGAACCCGAAGGAGCCGCATGCAACGCCCAGGTAGAAGTAGATCGACGGCAGGGTGAACCAGAGATCGAGCCGACGAAGGAGTTTCATGGCTTGGCGGTCGTCTTCAGTCTCGTTCACGGCGAGCAGCACCAGCACGCTGTTGATGACGGAGAAGAGCAGGAAGAAGGTGCCGGCGCACAGGAAGCAGCTCGCGACGCCCTTGGCGTCGGCAGCCCACGACTCGCCGTAGCTGTCGAAGGATGAGTCGGCGACCACTTGCAGCCACGACGCCCAGACTGTGAATACGAGCGCCGAGATGAGCCCCACGTTGGTCACCTTGGTGAATGCCTGCTCGTGCGTGTTCGCGTGCTCCCTCGGGTCGAAGCCGAGCCAGCGGAACGTGTACGCGTCGTACACCAGCAGCGGGTGGAACACGCGCAGCATGACCCACGATCTCGAGCTGGTGGTATTGGCTGGCATCTCTGCCTCCGCCTGTGCCTTTGGGCCAGCCACACCGTTGCCCCGCTGCTTCCGCAGCATGTTCACTGACGCTGAGCAATGCATCTCCTTGAGGCAAAGCTATAGATCAAGGACACGAAAGGTCGCCAAACCGGTAGTACCGGATATATCGTTTCATACCAGTACTGATCAAGAGATACCGATACACAACCCGGGGTGTTTCCTCCCTTCGTTGACGAAGCTTCAAGCACCGTCGCCAGATTTGCACGAACGAGGCTGACAGCCAGATCCGCAGCTTCGCTCGACGCTCAACGACCGCGACCGCGACCACGAGCATGGACAGCAAGGGGCGACTGACGTTCGGCACGGGCGACCGCGCGCAGGTGGCGGTGGTGACGGGCGCGGGCCGCGGTCTGGGACGCGCCTGGGCGATCGCTTTGGCGGCTCGTGGCGCGCGCGTGGTGGTGAACGACAGCGACGCCGATCGGTCGCTCGTGGACGGCGTCGTGCGCGCGATCCGCGAGGCCGGCGGCACCGCCGTGCCCGACTACCACAGCGTCGTGGACGGCGCCAAGGTCGTGCAGACGGCGCTCGACCACTTCCAGCGCGTCGACATCCTCATCAACGTAGGACCGCTCACGTTACGGCGTCTGTTGTGGCTGTGGCAGTTTGGCTGACTTGATCGCTTTGCTCCATGTCTTTCTTGCCCCGCAGAACGCGACGGTCATCCGCGACGGGTCGTTCCGCAACATGAAGCAGGAGGACTGGTACGCTGCCGCCTTTTACGCCAAGGTGGCAGCCGCGAGACTGAGTGACTTGCTTTGCGATGCCGATAGGGACGCCGTGTACCAGTCGAGCCTGCTGGGCACGTTCTCGGTAACGCAGGCGGCGTGGCCGGTCATGCGGCAGCAGCGCTACGGACGCGTGATCAACTGCGTGTCGGCCGCGGGGCTCTATGGCAACTTCGGGCAAGTGAACTACGCCGCCATGAAGATGGGGCTCGTCGGCTTCACGGTCGCGTTGAACCGCGAGGGCGTCAAGTACAACATCCGCGTGAACGCCGTATCGCCCGTGGCGGGCACGCGGCTCACGCAGCCGCTCTGGCCCGCGGACGTGTACGCGGCGCTCACGCCCGAGCTCACGTCGCCCATCATCGTGTACATGAGCCACCCGAGCTGCGAGGCCGCCGGCGGGCTGTACGAGCTCGGCGGCGGCTGGGTCGGCGCCGTGCGGCTGCAGCGCTCGCACGGCGTGGGCTTTCCGACGGACCCGGCGCACTTTACGCCCGAGCTCGTGGCCGAGCAGTGGCGCGCCGTGGCCGACTTTAGTCGCGTGACGCACCCGGCGTCGACCCAGGAGGCCTTTGAGCCCATGATGCGCAACGTGCAGGCGCCCGCGGCGTCGCTGACCACCGCGCGCTCGCAGGAATGCGCCGAGGTGTTCGACCGCCTGCGCGCGACGCTGCGCGAGCAAGGGCCGGCCATCAGCAAGCAGATCTCGGGCGTGCTCGAGTGGCGCATCAACAAGGACGTGTGGACCATCTCGCTGCTCCACGGCAAGGGCTCCGTGTTCGAGGGCTCGGACCCTCGCGGACTCACGCCCGACCTGCAGATCACGATGGACGAAGGCGACTTCCTCGCGCTGGCGTCCGGCAAGCTGCGGCTCCAGCAGGTGCGTACGCATTGCCTGCCGATGGGATCATTGAGACTTGACTCGAGCGTTCGGTGCATTGTGCTTCATGTTGGGCATTGCTAGGCGCTGATCCGCAAGAAGCTCCGGCTGCAGGGCAACCTCAAGCTCGCCATGAAGCTGCAGCCGTTCGCCGACCTGCTCCAGGCGCAGCACGCCAAGCTGTGACAAGCGTCGTTTGCACGATGACGCATGTCGACGCGGATGAAAGCCCCAAATGTGAATGTGTGCGGCTGTAGACGGAGGCGGTGACAGAGCACAAGCGAATTGACTGGGTGAAGTGGGGTGAACATGAACGCGCGAGATCCAGAGTGTGATGCATAGTGAAACTGAGTGAAAGTCGTGCAGGCGCGTGCGATCACTTCGCCATCGAAGTTGCGGCGCTCCGTGGTGACCGCCGTCAGACAGAATTGTAAATTGGACACCATTCAGGACGTCCGAGACCAAGTGATTTTGACTGGGGCTTTGTATGCTTCGCCCAGATGGCATGCTGTTAATTCCGCACAATGGTGCTGATCAGCACTGGGTTCAATCGGAACATCATGCCCGGCACCAGCAGCGTCTCACTTGATTGATTGATTGATTGGCGGCGATCAGTTGGCGAGTGCCGACATTGGAGCGCAGGCTTCTTTCTCCATGTGAGCGTCAAGGGAATCAAGCAAGACCGTGCACGAAATGAGCTGGTGTGCAGTGCCGGTCGCTGGATCCAACAGTCTGACTGGGTGTGCAATCTGTCAGTACGTGGAGTTTACATGTCCGAACAGGCAAGAAAAGACTCGAGAAGAGAAAGGAGACGGCGCACGCAGACACGTCGACGCTGTTGGCTTCACTACGCTCGTCATTGCGCTGTTGACTGGCCTCCACTTCGCTTTCCACTTCGCCAACTGTACACTCGGCGAAGTGGATCGTGCGCACACGCTCGGCTCGCATCTCCGCGGTAGGCATCGAGTTGCTGGCCGTATGGAGCGCGCCATGTGCCTCTGACACAGCGCATGATATGCGCCGCGTTTGATTGCCGTCGTCCACCGATTCCCCTCCGTATCAGTGTAAAAAGTGACGACGCACGGACGTGTTGACGGCGCGCGCACTCACGCAAAGAAAAGCAAGCGGTCTTCACCGTCGCACGTTGAGTAGTGCCTCTCTCTTCAACGCATTCTGGGTGCCGCTCCGACGATGTGGCCTAAGTCAAGTCAAGTCAAGTGTGACGGTATCAACGCGTGAAAATTCCAGCGCCGGCCATCAATCAAGCGGCGGCTCCTCCTGTCCGCCAAACCAACCTTCAAGCGCGGCCACGACGGGGCGGATTGCACATACGAACCGCCTCACGCGCTGCCTTCCCTCTCTCGATGGCCCACGTCGCCGTTCAACAGTGTCGGGCTCGGATTGATCACTTGGCGCTGTATCAGAGCGGCGGCCACAAACGCCACCCTGTAGCACGCAACACGGCAACGAGACGCAGGTTTGGCGTCGACGTGTCAGGTCAAGGAAGGTCAGGTGTCTTCATGCTCGTGGACGTCAATCGCCACGTTGCCTTTGGACGTTTGTCGACTTGGAAATGAATGGCCGTCCATTCGGTGACGTGTTGAGTAAAATTACACACTGGTCATCCAATCTCATGGTGTAAACAGACGCCCGTCGCCCCTCCTCGTCCCGCCCCGTCTGTGGCACGAGCGAACCCCTTGCCCCAACTTCCGCCCGACTTCGGTACCAGCAGAGGCTACGCGAACAGTCCGTCGGGCTGATCGCTCACTCTCCATCTCGCGCTCTCGTCACCGCGTCGAGCAGCGCATTCTCGCTCTCACTTCAGCTCCGTCGGTCCGCCGTCCGTCGATGCTCCTGCAGGCGAACGCGGCGATGGCCCGCCCGCTGCCCAAGCTCTCGACGTTCCTTCGCCCGCCTCCGCCGCCTCCGCTCGTGCTCCCGGTGAAACAGGAGCAGCCCAACAGCAAGAGCAGGAGCAATAGCAACAGCAACAGCAGTGGCAGCTTCGCCTCGCCGTACGCGACTGGGCCGCAGCTGCCCAGCTTTGAAGCCGTGTCGAGCGCGGCCGCGACCGCCACTCGGACGCACTATACGGTCGCGTCGATGCCCGCTGCTAGCTCTACCAGCATGACCAGCAAGGCGGCAACTGCGTCATCAACGGCCGCCACAGCGCCAATCCGCGTGCGGGAGCGCACGTCGCGGTACTTGAGCGAGGGCGACCGGCGCGACATCATCAGCCGGATCAACGCCGGCGAGAAGCAGGTGACGCTCGCCAAGGAGTACAGCGTCAGCCGCGCGGCCATCTGCAACCTGTACAAGAACCGCAAGGAGGTGCTGACGCGCAGCGGCCGAGACCTCGAGGCCAAGCACCCGAAGCGCCTGCTAGGCGGCGGGAAGACTGCCGGGGAGGACGCGTCGCCTGCGCCTCGTGCTGGAGCCGCGGCTCAGTCAGAAGACTCGGACGCGAGCAGCATGGTGAGCTACAGCCCGGCACGCAGCAGCGGAGACTTCTCGTCGCTTCAGATGCGAGGCCAGCAGTTCAATACGGACAGCAAGAAGGACTTCCGCGTGCACCAAGTGGCGCTGTCTACCTCCCAGCCGCTAGTCAAGCCCTCGGTGCCCATCTACAGCTCTCAAGCTGCTCCATCACCCATTGCCACCCCAACTGGGACGACTACTGCCCGCTCGGACGCGCAGCTGGCTCGGTACTCGCGCTTCCGCGTGCACGAGGCGTCGGCGAGCTCGCTGGCGATCCGCCGGCTCGTGGGCGAGCTGAGAGACGCGCAGTGCGTCGGGTCAGCGTTCCAGCGTCGTGCCTCTCGCCTTATGCGGCTGTTGATGGAGGAGGCGCTCACCCAACTGCCCAGCCACGAAGTCGAAGTGCGGACCAGCAGCGGAGACATCTGCCGAGTCGCGCGAGCCATCGACGAGCGAGACATTTGCGGTGTGTCCATGGAGGAGAGCGGCATGGCGCTCATGCTCCGCGCGTTCTCCGAGGTGCAGTCGAGCTCCCCGACCGGCGTCATCTCGCTCGGTGGGTCACCTAGGAACGCTGATGGTCCTCAAGCGACCGCGTCGATTCGCGCGCAGCTGCCGCCGCTGCACCCGCGGAACATTGTGCTGCTGCTGGACGTCGAGTGCGCGACGGGTGAGGAGGCCTGTGCGGCGCTGCGCCACCTCGTGGCGACCCGCGGGGTGTCGCCCGCTACTATTTATTTCGTGTCGGTCGTCAGCTCGAGCCCTGGTCTGCAGCGCGTCCACGACATGTTCCCAGGTGCGTCGAGCGACGCGACTTGCTGCTGGTGGTTTGCTACGGACCAGTTCACTGACTCGACTGTGTTGCTATCCATGCAGACGTCGTGCTCGTGACGGCGCAGATGGACGCGACGCTGGACGACTCGCACCGCATCCGGCCCGGCCTGCCCGACTTCAATCGCCGGTACTGGAACCTCCCGCAGACCAACAACAACCCCTAAGTAACTTTGACGCGGATCCAAATGCAACGACAACGGATGAACACCGCCGTCTCTTACGATGAACTCGGGTCTCTCATGCATAGCTTGCCGTTGGCAAAGGCATGGTGGTGAATGGATTGAGGCGTTGCTCTTGCCAGTCAGTATGATACGACAACTTCTGTCATTCATTCACATCAAGAATGTGTGTGATCTGGCAGTCCGTCATTGAAATCAATAATTGAAAATAGAATCCCCTCCTTTATTTAGCTGCTACTTATCCATATTCTTTACGGGTCTCTAGGCCCGTAAATAGACTGATGGAGCGACGCCCACTCATTTCCACGCCCAAGCAAGCAAGAACACCTCGCTCGAACCAAGCGCGTCGTTCTTGAGCTTCCCCCCTCCGCCGCCAAGCTCACCCACGCCCCCAGACTCCCCCCCACACACCATGTCTTCGCGGGACGAGAATGAGGAGGTCACGGCCGCTGCGCCGGCGTCGACGGCCGTCCCGGAGGCGCAGTACGACCTGACGAACAAGCTGGCGCCGTTCATGGACCTGCACTTCATGTTCCCGCTGATCGACTTTTTGTCGAGCAACGAGCTGTACGACGAGGCGCAGCTGATGGCGGCCAAGCTGGCGCTGCTCAAGCCGACCAACATGGCCGACTTTGCGGTCGAGATCTTCCAGACGCTGCACAACACGGAGGAGGTGCCCGCCGAGTTCGAGGACCGCCGCGGAGAGATCCTGGACGCACTCAGCTTCGCCAAGAACGAGTGCCGCCCCATGCTCGAGCTCATCGAGGACGAGGACAAGATCCTGCGTCTGCAGAGCGAGAATCTGCTCACCGCCGCTCATCTCGAGGCGAACGAGGGGGTACGTTGTCCGACGAAGCCACTAAGATGCCTGGTGGAGTTGTTTCTAACGTGTCTGCGTGTCTGTGTGTCGGTTAAACACGCATGCAGATCACGCCGGCGGTGCTGGACGGGCTGTACAAGTACGCCAAGCTGCAGTACGAGTGCGGCAACTACCAGGACTGCCTGACGTACCTGACGTACTACGGCGTGCTCATCCCGAACGCGTCGCAGCAGTACCTGAACGCGCTCTGGGGCAAGCTCGCGGCCGAGATCCTCATCTTCCGATGGGACGAGGCGCTCACTGATATCTCGCGCATCCACGACGTCATCGAGAGCAACGTACGTGTCCTGCCGTCCTTGACGTTGGGGTGAAGGGAGGATCGTGGGGACTGACTGAGTGATTGTATGCCCGCCCACACAGACGGCCATGACGCCGGTGGAGCAGCTGCAGCAGCGCACGTGGCTGCTGCACTGGGCGCTGTTCGTGTTCGCGTGGCACGAGGAGGGGCGGGACGCGATCGTGGACTTCATGCTGCAGTCCCGGTGCGTGGAGGCGATCCAGAGCAACGCGCCGTGGCTGCTGCGGTACCTGTGCGCGGGCGTGATCCTGCACAAGCGGCGCCGCAACCTGACGAAGGAGCTGCTGCGCGTGCTGCGCGTGGACGACAAGACGTACCGCGACCCGATCATCGACTTTGTCGAGTGCCTGTTCGTCGAGTTCGACTTTGAGACGGCGCAGGAGAAGCTGCGCGAGTGCGAGGTGGTGCTCGCGAGCGATTTTTTCCTGTACGAGAAGAACCTGGGCGACTTTATGGAGGCCGCGCGGCTCGCCATCTTCGAGATGTACTGCCGCGTGCACCGCACGATCGACATGAAGATGCTCGCGGGCAAGCTGGCCATGGCCGACGACACGGACGCGGCCGAGAAGTGGATCGTCAACCTGATCCGCAACGCGCGCCTGGACGCCAAGATCGACTCGCAGGCCGGCCGCATCATCATGGGCACGCCGCAGAACTCGGTCTACCGACAGGTGATCGACAAGACGCGCGACCTGGCCGCGCGCACCACGAGCATGGTCGCGCAGTACGAGCGCATGGGCAAGCGGAAAGCCTTCCAGTGAGTGGCCACGGGTGGCTGGCGAGCTTGGCTTGTCTCGAACTGCGTGGCCAGCGCCAAAGCTGACGGAGAGACGTGCCTAGGAGCTCGACGAGCTGAGTAGAGGGAAGCCGTCCGCGAGTGGAGGTGGGAGGGTTGGAGCGAGAGGGAACACGAGAGGCGAGCCATGATACGACAGCCGCGTGCCTTTAGTAACCCATTTTGTGTCTACGAACGAGCTTGAAGAAGCACTTGACCCGGTTGAAGTGGCGGCAGTTGAGCTCGCAACTCGCTCAATTTTGCATCAAAACAGGGTAGGTTGAAGCACGAATTGCGCTTTCAGGTGTGTACGAAGTGCATTTATCAAATCAAGGTGTGAATAGGCATCATAATTCCTAAAACACGTTGATCACAAATTCCAAAACACGGTGCTCTTGGCCTTCTGTCTCCCAATCGCCGCCAACCGCACAAACTCGGGGGAGCTGCCAAAGCGACCAAGCGATCGACCGTCCAGGCGACCAGACGAGCGCGAGCGGCCGACAGCATGGGCGGCAGCGAGCAGTACCCGTACCCCAAGTACACGTGGTCGCCGGCGGGCGGCTGGTGGGCGCAGACCAAGAACTGGCAGCGGAAAACGGGCGTGGCGCTCGCCGTCATGGCCGTCGTCATCGCGCCGATCGCCGTCTTCTCGCGCCAGAACCACGTCAAGTACCCGGCCGAGGAGCGGCGCGCCAGCTTCCGAGGCTGAGCGACGGATACCTCGTCCGACCGCAGCGTCAGGACAACGGGGGAGGAGGAGGAAGGGAGTTCCATACATCAAGACTCTGCCCACCACCTACCAAATGAAGCGCATTGTCTGACCCATGGACACAGAAAACGAGTCGGAGATGCACGTGCTGTTATTGTGTTGCTGCTTTATAGTGTCGAGGGGAGAAGGGAAGAGCGGCGCTCAGAACTCGTGGTGGCTCTCGTCGTGCTCGATAGGCGACGTGGTCGCCGACGTTTCGCCCGCCGCAGTCGGAGAAGCGGTCGGCACTGGCGCGAGCACCGGCGCCGAGGACGTGGCGATCGTCAGCTTGCGCGGCAGCTTGAATGCCCATCCCTTCTTCTTCTTGGCCGGGGCCGGCGGGCTGTCGGCTGCGCTCGCCGATGCCGTGGACGCCTTGCCGTCGACTTCGTCGTCGCTCTCGCAACTCGCGTTTACGTCCTCGACCTCGTCATCCGGGTCGGCGGTGGGCACGACCCAGCTCGTCTTGCCCGACACGTGCGCGTAGAAGAACTGGCCCGGGTTGCTGCGGCTCTCGTGTTTGGTCCAGCCCTTGGGCAGCTTGTCCTCCTTGCTCTTGTCTTTCTCCTTGCTCTTGTCCTTCTCCTTGGACTTGAGCGTGGGCTTGCTGCCCTTGCCAGCGCTCTCCTCGGACGTCCGGTCGTCCGTCGACGCGGTCGACGCCGTCTCCTCCTCAGACTCGCGCGCGTTGGACGCCGTCGACGAGGCCGAGTCGCCTAGTCCAGCCACCGGCGCCGGCGCCTTGACTGCGCGCTTCTTAAAGACGCTCGCAAGTCCACCGCCTCCTGGTGCCGAGCTCTTGAGCACAGGAGGTGCCGTGTCCTGCGACGTGTTGCGCCGCAGTCGGATGGGCAGTCGGCCGCCGCTGGTCGAGGGCGAGGGCTCCTCCTCGACGCATGAGCTCAGCGTACTGCCCGGCGGCGAGTCGTCCCCGCCGTCGTCCCTCTTGGCCCTAGGCTTGCTGCGCGTGGCCAGGTTCTTGGTGATGGTGAACAGCGCCATGGCGTTGGACGCGCTCTTGGGACGACCGGCGCCTGACAACTTGTCCGGTTCCTCCAGCGCGCTCGTGAGGCTCGAGGAAGCCGACGAGTACACGTTCTCGTCCTCCGAGTCGTCTGACTCGACTGCTGGCTTGACCACCGCTGGCTGCTTAGCCGCCGTCGTCAAGCTGCGGTTCTGCCGCGTCGTGGCCGCCGCCTTCTTGAAGCTCGAGGCCACGAACTTGAGCGCCTTCTCGCGCTGCTTGCGCTCGTGCTCGGCCACCTGCTCGCGCAGCGCGCCGATCGTCTGCTGCTGCGCCGCCACCTTGAGCTGCAGCTCGCTTGCCACCGACTCCATGGCCTGCAGACTGCCCAGCAAGTCGACCTTGCCGTTCTCCTCCTCTCCCGCATCACTGCTGCTGCTGCTACTGCCCAAGTCACCGTCCGCCGTGACCTGCTCGTTGCTCAGCGCGAGTCTCCGCAGCCGGTCCAGCACGCGGTTGGCCAGTGCGTTGGCCGCCTTCGCCCGCGCCTGCTGCTGTTCCCGCTCAGCCTCGAGTCCGGCTAGCGTCCGCTTGGTCCGCTCCAGCTGCACCTCGTTCGCGGCCGAGCGCTCATGCTTGTCCAACGAGAAGCGGTGCTCGCGCAGCGCATCCATCCACGCGCTGGCGTCCTCGGCGCTCTCGGCGTCCAGGTACAGCGGCCGCATCTTGTCACGCGCGGCCGCCGGCAGCTTGCCCGAGAGTCGGAAGCAGTGCTCGCCGGCGCCTACGGCACGCTGCAGGCAGTCGCTGTTGCGCTTGAGGTCCGTGAGGAACTCGAGGTCGACGACGCCGCGCGGCGCCTCGTCCGTCTCGGCGTTGAAGTAGTACAGCAGCGTCGACGACTTGACCACGAAGTAGTAACGGTTCCACGCCCCCTGCTCGTTGTCCGCCTGCTTGCGCAAGAACCCGCTGCGCGATCCGCTCGCCGCCAGCGCCGCCGCGTCGGATGGCCCAGCGTACCGCGCATGTGGCCGCTTCCGGCTGCTACTACTGCTGCTGTCTTTACTGCTTGCATGTGCGCTCCCGTTGTGCTTGTCGCGCGATGGCGAGCGGTGGTGACGGTCCCTTGACGCGCCGCGGTCGCGCGACTCGGTCCGGTGGGGCGTAGAGGACGCGGGTTCTCGTGAGTGACTGCGGTCGCGGTCGCGGTCGCGAGATGCAGATCGAGCCGCCGATCGGTGAGGAGAGGAAGCTGTCGGCTCCCGCGAGTGACTGCGCTCTCGATCACGGGAAGCGGACCGAGACGCCGACCGGTGTGTAGAGGATGCTGCCGGCTCTCGTGACTGGCTGCGCTCTCGGTCACGATCGCGGTCGCGGTCGCGGAGCGCATCCCTGGAGGCCGAACGGTGCGCTGGTCCTCGTGAGCGGCTGCGTGCGTCCGTGGTGGGCCGCCGTCGGCGCTCTCGGTCCGAGTCCGGCGTCGCACTCGCGCTCGGCATGTTGTCAAGTGGTTGACGCGGCAATTGCGCGACTGCTGGCGGCTCGAAGATGCGCGCGGCACGCGGATGAACGACGCACGCGGGTTGCGGGTGGGCGTAGAGTCCGCTCGAGTTGCAGCGGACACTTGCGCGCGGTGTGGGACGCCGAGCCAAAGCCGCCGGAGGAGGAGGTGGCGGCGCGTTTGCCTAATGTAAAGTGGGCGAGTGTTGACGCATGTGGCATCCAGGGTCCGCAATACTGCGACTTGTGAGCACTTGGCATTTGTAGATGGTTGGTTCGACTGCTGATGTCGCATTGCAATCGGACAATGAAAACGAGGGCTAGGCTTTCCGTCAGGTCGTCTGTGAGCCGCCGATTGGATCAAAAACGGGCTGGACGCTCGCTCAGATTGGCTGAAAACACATGGGCCAAATACCACGCAGCGTTCCAGGAAACCAGATGGTTCGAAAGAGCGCGCTCCATGTAACCTGGCCGCGTAACCCGCGATCGCTGGAGCAATGCGTCGGCCATGACGGCAGGATCGTGAATATGCGGCTCAGCTTCAACGCCAACGCTTCTAAGCTCGCGGGGATGCATCCACACGACTGTATTAGTGCGCCTGGGAGCTCGCATGACGCTGGCGGGCGATCAGAAGTGCAAGCCGAGGTAATACATCTCCAGCGCGTGCTGCTGCTCGAACCGCTCGATGATCTGGCGCACGCGCGGCTCGGTGAGCTGCTCAGGCGGCGCGTTCAGCTGCCGACAGAGCTCCAGCGCACGCTCGCCGCCGCTGTCTGCGTCCTCGGGGGTGTCCTCCGTGTCCAAACAGAGCACGTGCAGCCGCTTGGGCTTGAGGCTCAGCCGGATGCGCATGCGGATGTCTGACCGACCGACTCGCACAGCAAACGCGTTAGATGCACTCTGCACGCGCAGTGATACCGTACATAGCGCAGTCGGTTCAGATCGCACCCTCGAGCACCGTGATGAACATGGCGTAGTCGAGGCAGACGACCACGTCGATGGCCAGCAATTCCTTGTTGCTCATGCTCTGCCACCGCTCTGGCGCGCTCTTGACGCCCACGTCGCGCGCCAGGATGCCCAGCACGCCGTTGCGCGCGAACGTGTTGGCGTCCTCGTCTTGCAGCACGCGCTGCATCGTCTCGTACGGCGTGCGGAACTGGAACACGCGGCTGGCGGAGGCGGTCGCACCCGGGAACGTCACCACTCGCCCGGCGCCGAACGAACACACGCGCAGCCCTGCCTCGCGCAGAGACGCGTGCGCCGCCGGGCTGCGGTTCACGTTGTTGATGCACACCATGGCGAACATGGGGCCCTGAGCCTCGTTCTCTGCAGCAGCCACGCTCGGGTCCATGGTCGCGGGTGTCTTCTTCGGCTTCTTCTTGGCACGGCAGATCGGGAAGTGCATCGCTGGGAGGAGGATGGAGCGTTGGGCGGTGAGAGAGTTTATGCGACAGCACCGGGGAGACCTAACGCACAGGCTGAAGCCGCAAGCACTCAAGCGTGTTGGCTAGTGACGGGGAGACTTCATGGAGACGCCAAGGAGGAAAGCGGACGCAGAGACACTGATACCAGCTTGAGGTGGGGTGTGCGCGCTTGTCGGCGAGTCTAAGAATGCGGTGCCAGCGGGGGCGGAAGTTGCGGGGTGGCTAATAAGAAGTCTTGGCCGCCATAGTGAACACCAGTGAACCTGTCGGCGGTTCGATTTCTTTGGCTTCAACTTGGCTTACGTCTGTTGAGTCTGTTTTTTGCGTCCTGCTCAGATGAAGAAAAGTGATAGGCTTCAACTCAACTTCGTTGCTCTCGTGTCCGTCCACGTTCTCTCATTCGGCCCATTGCCGCCATTGCAAACTCACTCCGCCGTGGGAATGCCCTACGCCCTCAACGAAAATCTCCGGTCCGCACCCGCATCCGCACTCCTCCGCCGTCACCCCCAGACATTTTGTCCGGATCTCGCACTCGCCAAAGCCCTACGGCGCCATCTCCTCGACCGGCGGCTTGTCCGGCAGCTCGTCCTGGCTGCTGTCTCCGCGAGCCTTGGCACGCTGCTCGGCCTCGCCAAAGGGAGTATGGGCCCACTCGGCCTCGAACTTGTCGACCGACCCGCCCGTCACCTTCTCCTCCAGGCGGCGGGGAGCGTCTGCGTCCGCGCGCGTCCACGTGGCCTCCAGCACGTCGCGGTCGCCCATCTGCCGACGGTGCACCGCCTTGAGCCGCCCCGACGAGTCCTCGAAGCGGCGGCGCGTGCTGCTCACGCAGCGGCCGACGCCGTCCACCGTCAGACACGTGCTGTACGAGTACGAGCAGAAGGTCATGTCCCCGCCCTGCGAGCGCTGCCGAGGCGGCGCCAGCGTCGCGGGAACGGTCGTGGACAGCGCCGTCGAGCCCACCGGCAGGTCCGCGAAGAAGTTGGCGTCGGTCCACTTGACGCTCAGGTCCTTCGGCGGCGGCGCTTCCTTGACGGCACGCTCGTCCGCTCGTCCGCGGCCGTGACGACGGCCTCGACCGCCACGGCCGTACTGCCGGTCCCCGCGCGGTCGGACGGTTTGGTGGACCCAGTGGCTCGGTGGTGCGAATGGAGCCTCCAGCCCACCCATCAGCGATTCCTCGTCCGCGAGCGTGTCGAGCCACGCGAAGGGCGACACGAGCTCCCAGTCCGTACGCACCATGCTTGCTTTGGCTTGCTTTGGTCTTGCTTGGTCTTGCCTGGTCGGTCTGTGGGGATATCAGCGAGTTGGAGAGTGAGAACGAGAGATGCCAATGTACCGAGACAACGATTCCAACTGCCGCATCCGGCGAGGGGCGGTTCTAGCTTCAACCAGGACCGGAGCGACTGCAGTGACGCACCTATGTTGAAGTTATATCCCCAGGCGAACTATCTGGGCTTGGGCTGCCACTGGTGACAGGCGACCACATCCTTGCCGTCCATGACGCTCGCTCTGGTGATCCCATGGGGGCGGTACAACCAGGTTGGTGGCAACTTCAATGTTGATACAACAGTTAAAAGTACTTTAATCACGATGTGTCGACAAAATCTGTAAAGCCTCTTTAACTAAAAAAGCGCCTTTATGGCGGAAATGAAACTTTCAGGAATATTTCGTTGTCAACCGTGAATATTCGCTTAAGTTCGACGAATTTCCACCACCCAAATTTCTCCCCTCATTCAAGAATTCGCCGCGCGAGAGAAACGTCAACAAGTTGATACGTTGCGAGGTTCGCGTGCGTCAAGCAGCGACGGTGATTCGACGCTCGATGATGACCAGAGCGCGTGGGCAAGTGAGGAAGACCCTGAAGCAGAGTGGGAACCAGACGACAGTGAAGATTCCTCGCATGAACCCGGGCTCCAGTGGTGGGTTGTTTGACTGACGGCGCGTAGGTCGTTAGATTGCTTACATTCGCTTCAGTGAGTGCAGGTGGGATGCAGTGTTGGAGCTGGGAGGACCGACGTGCTGAAGGTGAGGAGGAACGACTTGAGAGGTAGGCTTGATGTGAAGAGTAAATCGATTAGGATAGAACGCGCATCCAGCGATTAGCCTCGAGCCTCCTACTATTCCTCCAGTGCCACCTTGTTCCACAGGCATCTGGCATCAGCAATCAACTGCAATCAAGTCGTGGAATCAACCGTCGCCAACTGAAAGGACGATGTCCCGCCACGGCTTGCGCCAATGTGTGTGCCGCAACATCAATCCGCCGACATGCAGCAAAGGAAGCGGTCAGCAGCACATGCGCTGCCTCGACCAAATCTCCCCAAAAAGAAGCGCGTCGCGGATCCGTGTTTGGACACGGATCCAGAAGATCCGGTCCCGCGTCAGCCCGCGAAACCAGGGATATGCGCGAGGAGATCATGGACGAGGTTGACGCGGAAGCGATTCACAGCCAGCTCCCTCCCTTTCCTGTACGAGAGAGTGAAGTCTGGGACCCGATCGTGGCAGCCGTTGAGAAGTACGCGCGCGACTTCGACTTGTGCATGCGCTCAAGAGAATTGGGTTTGACGGCTACGCACAACAAGAAAGTCGACGAGTACGTGCTCTATGACTCTGTTCTATAGCTGAATTGCTGCTAATCCGAATCTATGACTGTGTGCAGGCAGGACGCAGCGCTGAAGAAACCTGTGAAGCAGCTCGTCCGGGCCCCCAGTCGGTTCCAAAGGACCTTCGTGACCTACCGCTGCACCAATGGCTCCTAGGAGAATTCTTGCAGCACAGGCGAACGTAAGAGAAAGACACGGTTCAAGGACTGCCCTGCTCGCTTTACGTTCTTCGTCAACAAGGTCCACCGCGGTGGTTCATGGCAGTGGATTATATCGCTGAAGAATGAGGTACGCTGGTGCTTTTGCTTACTTTAACATCGGTCAATATGTCTTCTGACATTTCACGTGTGCGTGGCAGTCGTGAACTCACAACCACCGCATCAACGCCGAGATAGCGGCATCGTACGCAGGCGCAAAGATGATCGAATCGAGCCCCGATGTGATGGAGAACGTCGAGGACCATAGCACCACGTCTCCGACCAGTGGTTGAACTCCGACTTGACTCCGACCATATCATCGAACTTTATATCGCAATCATTTCTGGAGGTTTCCGTAAAATTGACAGGAGCAATTTGCACGCTCATGGACACGCGCGCGTAA
>JAADXY010000635.1:0-17569 GCA_023338065.1 Phytopythium montanum
CGTAAGTGTATGCGTTTGATCAAGTGGAATGCTCCCTTGGCTCATGCTGGGACTGACCTACTGACACTACGCCGTCAACGGAGTCGAAGTCCTCGGCGAGCGGACGCTGTGCGACTTCGAGGCGCCGTGGACTCTGGAGAACTCGAGCATGACGAAGCCCGTTACGACCAGGACGGAGCCTGCGACGCACATCAACGGGAAGCTGAGGCGGTGGAGGACGAAGTCGAAGAGTCCGGCCATTGGGAGGTTGGCCATCGCGCCGACGCTGGTCTCTAGCGGTGTCGTCCAGCACAGCGCGAGCAACAGCAGCACCGCGTTGATGCCGAAGAGCAGTCCACTGGCGACCAGCAGCGTCATCGGAAGCCCAAGTGCCGGCCACCCAAGCGGCTCATACAGCGCTGGGATCGGGCAGTACGCGAGCACGAAGCTGCCGACGACCCACATCGGGATGCTGACGAGTCCGCAGAGCCCAGTCATGATCAACAGCGTCGACAAGTCGACGATGTCTCCGCCGACCACGACCTGCACGCCGACCTCGTAGAGGCCGTAGATGGCAGTGGACACCACGACCATGACACAAGCGAGTACGCTGGTGCCTCCAAAGTGCTCGGCGACGTCTCCCTTGCCGGTGCTGTCGCTGTCACTCGGCTGGAACAGCACGATGGCCAGGACTCCAGTGAAGGAGACGATCACGCCGCCGACCTTCCACCGCGTCACGCGCTCGCCCAGCATGCAGACGGAGAAGCAGAAGACGAAGAACGGTGACGAGTTGGACAGCGCCGTGGCCAGCCCGACGCTGATGAAGCCGAGCGCCTTGAACCAGAGGTAGTCGGCCAGGCAGAAGAGCAGGTTCAGTCCCGCGGCGGCACGCAGCAAGTGACCGAGAGGGAGGACGCTGTGGCGCTGGAGAACAGCGACGATGTCGTTCCGCTTGTGACGGCAGTCGCGGTCGCGGATGAGGTGATAGAAGTACACGAGCGGGAGCAGGATGGCCTGGCGTGGACACGAGACCAATGATGAGAACCAGGCGGGCTGGGATGCAGTGAAGAGAAGCTGATACTTACGGTGGTCGAGTGAAAGAAGCCAACGAGGAAGAACGCCTTGTTGAAGTGGCCAACGGTCTGAGACGAGAGCGAAGGCGTGTGAGGTAAATCACGTGGCGGAGTGAGGCGATTGCTGCGTACCTGAAGCGCCTGCGAGACCTCGGCCTGCGAGACCATCACAAACAGCATCGCTGGATAGGAAACACCGTCAGTCAGGCTACGACTTCCAGCCTGTTCGAAGCCCAGAAGGTCTCCAACGCACCGACGATGCTGCACAGCCCGAGCTTTCTACGACTCTGCTGCTGGAGGTGCTGGTTCATCTTGACGGCGTCATTGACGCTGCTGGTCGCCGCCAACAGTGGCGAGCGCTCGCTCGCCATCTCGGTTGGAAGTGCTTGTGTTCGAGTCGGCCGAGTTGGGAATGAGCCGAGGCGGTGGCGTGCTCTTGCGGTCTCAAGCCTCAACGGACAGGACAAGACGCGGCGTGCTGTGACGCAGGACGCGAAGCCTTGAAAGCCACGCGACAAAGTTGACCGGGTTGAAGCTGAACCGACATCATCATCCGTGCAATGGTGACAGGCTCGCCCCCGTAGGTGACTCGTAATCCTTCGGCGAACAGTGAGAGAGAGAAAGCTTTGGTCATCAAAAATGCATGGATGCAGGGGCAGGAAGGATCCTTCAGGCGCATCCTTTGAGGCGGTGCTTCATGTGGATGACGTGGTTGCATTACACCAAGCGCTTCCCGAGCCCACCACAGAGGTTGTGCTGTCCGTTCGTTACCTCGCCAAGTGAGTCAACAGTCGTGGCGTGGACGGTAGCGTATGCCGCCTTCGACGCTATCCAAGATCGTTCATAAGCCAAAGCTGCTCTTGTTACATTGCTGTGTGCTCGCTTACTCCGCATGTTAGACGGCGGTATGCATGACGGTCTCGTTGGCGTAGCGGGCGTTGTAGTTGGCCTCGGGTGTGCTCGCACCAGTATAATGATTCTGCTGTTGCTGCTGCTGTTGCTGTTGCTGTTGCTGCTGGAACCGAACCTGCCGCTGCCGCTCGGCGACCTGCTGTGCTCGCTGGTCGTGCTGTTCAGCAGCTCGGCGGTCGTCCAAGTGGTAGTCAATGTCCTTGCCGGTCTTGCGGAACTGGAGCAGCACCGAGAGCGCGAAGAGCACGAGCGTGCCGACCAGATACGCCCACCAGGCCGCTGGCATGTCGTAGACCGCGTCACCAGCCGAGTTGTACGACCGGTAGTGCGTCAGGTCGTTGAAGGACGGGTAGTCGCCAGCCAAGTAGCCGATGCCCATGACGACCAGAAAGGCGCCGACGAAGCTGGTCGCGACCACCAGCACTGGTCGTTCAAGCTTGACGGCGAGTCCGCCACATACTAGCGCCAAGACAGCGGCGATCACGATGAGCACCGTGCCTGGATGTTCTGGAGACAGCAAGTAGCCGAACGAAGTGTTGACGAGGATGGCGAGCATGGCGCCAGCTACGGCTCCAGCCACAAACACGCCGAGCCAGTAGACGTACGAGACGAGGTAGCCGCAGAGCACGCCGCCGACGCAGAAGGCGATCCACGAGGCGTTGAGCACCCAGGACTCGTCGACAAAGACCTTCTCGATGATCAGAGCCACGATGGTGCCGCCGCCGATGAAGCCGAGAGCGTAGGCGGTCGTGTGGAACAGCCGGTAGCCAGCGACTGCGAAGAGAAGACCAACTAGAAGAGCTGCTACCGCCATGATGACGCTGCTGAAGCTCAGGCCGTCGGTCGAGTCGAAGATGGACGTGACCGTCTCGCTGGCCGTCTCGAGGGCGTTGGCAAACTGGATCCAGGCTGACAGCAGAAGCAGGAGGATGGCTTGGGAGGAGAGGATCGCCATGGTGGAGGCCGAGTTGGTGGTTGTTTCGAGGTTGAAGCGAATTCGAGAGTGAGCGATTGAGGAGGAGACGCAGCGCAAGTGGGTCGCTGAGATTGGGCAGGAGTACCGCGCGCGCATGGTGTCGAACGCCTGAGATTAGACTTGCTTTCAGTATGGTGATCTCAACCTCGCCGTGCGACTCAAAATGCTCGTCAGGAATGGGGAAATCCAACGGATGCGACATGTGATCAGCATAGTGAATTCAAGTGAGAAGCATTTATGACCTGCCAAAATGATGTGCTCGCCATGGATTGTCAGCCACACAAAAATGCTCGACTAGCGAAAAAAGGCAACTTTGATCATGGTCCATGTGGCGCGGAGAGAGATCGATCGCCCCATCTCTGGAGTGTCTTCCCTCCAACTGATCCCATCTACTGCTAAACGGGAGTTCCCCCGTTGGCGTACGCCTCCTGGCGGCCGACGGCTCGCGACCGCCAAGGGAACCCGCGGTTGCGGTGGTTGCGGTGGTTGCGGTTGCGGTTGCGGTGTGTCGTGCGGTCGTGGTGGGCCTTGGCCGTGCAGCGGAACTGGAGGAAGGCGGCGATGGCGAACACTGCAATCGTGGCCGCCAAGTACGCCCACCAGGCCGACGGGAGGTCGTAGTCCGTGTCTCCGTCGTCGTCTGTGGTCTTGTAGTGCCCGAGGTCGTTGAACGACGGGTAGTTGCCGGCGAAGAAGCCGACGCCCCACATGATGAGGAACGCGCCGACGAAGCTCGTGGCCAGGATGATGACTGGCCGCTCGAACTTGATGGCCAGGATGCCGCCGATGATGCCTAGGACGATGGCGAATATCAACAACACGATGCCCGGGTGGCTCGGCGAGATCTTGTAGCCGACGGACGTGTTGATGAGCACAGCGAGCATCGCGCCTGCGAGCACTCCGACGAGGAAGACGCCCGGGTAGTACAGACACATGGCGAGGAAGCCGCAGAGGATGCCGCCGACGATGTAGGCGACCCAGGAGACCGTGACGACCCACGACTCGTCCTGGAAGATGCGCTCGACCAAGAGCGCGCACGCGACGCCGCCCACGATGAAGCCGATGACGAAGAGCGTCATGTGGAAGAGCTGGTAGCCGAGTATGGCGAGCATGGCGCCGACCACGAGCGCGATGATGGCGAGCACCACGCCGCTCGCCTTAAGCCCGTCGTTCGAGTCGAAGATGGACGTCCAGGCTTCGCTAGCAGGCGCCAGCTCCTGGTCATCGGCGAGCGTCACGTTGGCGAATTGGAGGAAGAAGAGGAAGAAGAGCGCCGTGCTGGCGGGTTTCGACGCCGACATGGTGGCGACCAGGATGTGCTTGTGCTCCTGTGGATGTGAGCTCGGCGAGGCAAGTTTGGGAATGATGAAAGACTCCTTCATCGATAGTCCACCGATGTAGATAGAGAAGGCGGTAAGGGAGGAAGGTGGTAAGCGTCGGTCTGCCTGCCACCCTCAGACGATGGCAGATCGATGCCTTCCTGGCTTCAAATGTCAAAGTTTAGCCACCATTAGCGACATGTTGGCAGCCATGTTAATTCCGCTTCAACTTCCTCCTCAGTAGTCTATTTTGATTCGTCAAAATAATTTAATGAACGGATTTCAGCGAATCATCAATCGGAATTCTTCGCGGCATATTCTATTATATCAGTAGTAAATGAACCGCATGACGTTGGCTGCCTCTGTCTGATGCACCTCGTCACACCATGAAGCCTGTCAATGGACGCCGAGCTCTCTGCGGCCGCATCTTCCTGTCACCGGTGGGTCTCGCCTGGTTCACGGCGGCCACCAAGTCGCGGTAGTGCGCGTCGTGCTGCGACGTGGACGTCGCCGCCGCGTCCATCTTGACAGACCGGCCATTGCGCTGGTAGTGCTCGTGTCGACTCGCCTTGCCATACTGCCAGCACACTCCAAGGGCCAAGCATGCGGTAAATCCGGCGAGGTACCCCCACCAGGCTCCAGGCACCGCCTTCAGCCACGACTCGTGGTCCAGCGCGTCCTGGAAGTCGGCGAGCTGCTCGCCGCTCGGGAAGTGACCAGCGATGCGTCCGACGCCCCACGTGACCATGCCAGAGCCGACGAGACTCGTGACGGACACTAGCACCGGTTTCTCGAAGCTCCAGGCCAAGACGCCGCCCAGGATGGCGAAGCAGACGGCCAGTATGCCCAGGAACTGCGACGGGTTGCTCGGGTACACTCGTCCGCCGACCGCCGCGTTGATGATGAAGGCGAGCAGGACGCTGCCAGCAATCACCGCGATCATGATGCCGACAGCTGCGATGAACGCCGCGAGCGCTCCAGCTATCAGCCCGCCGAGCACGAAGCCAGTCCAGGAGAGCGCGACGACGGACCCTTGACCTTCCAGCATGCTCTCGACCACGCGAGCAGTCAGCAAACCGCCGGCAAGGAAGCCGCAGACAAAGCACGCCGGCGTGAAGAAGCGGTAGCCGGCGCCGGCGATGCCCAAGCCTACAAGGATGGCCGTGACCGCCAGGATGCCGCGGAGCCACGCGAGTTGGTCCGAACTGCCGAAGAACACGCCCAACACTGTTGGTGAGGCGGTGGAGGCGCTTGTCGGAGTCGGAGACGGCGTTGGAGACAGCAGATCGTCATGTGGGCCCCATGTCAGCGCGCCGCTGCTGCTCTGGATGTGTGCCAGGGCTAGAACCAAGGCACATGCGAGCCAGTAGTGGAGATGCGGCGCTCTCGCCATGCTCGTGATGCTTAGCGTCCTCTCAACGCCTCGTCGTGTCTGTCAATGGCCGGGTCCACGCCTCTAACACTCGTCGATGTCGTATAATTAGCCACGAACTCACACCGTCGCATGGAGACCAACGTGGATGCCTGTTATCCAATACAATCAAGTCCGAAGAGGCGGGGTCCGCGTTTGTGGACTCCGCTTTAGACGGCGGTGGTGCCCGTGGGCTTGGCGAGCGCCTGGCTGGAGCTGCTCTTGCCTCCGTGGTGATGTCCGCGCGCCGTCTTCTTGAACTGGATGGTCATGCCGAGCAGGAAGGCGACGAGGATGCCGGCGAGGTAGGCCCACCAGGCGTCCGGGATGTCGTAGACCCAGTCTCCGTCGTCGTTCTTGGCGCGGAAGGCCTTGAGGTCGGCGCCGTTCGGGTAGTCGCCCGCAAAGTAGCCGACGCCCCAGACGAGCACTTCGGCGCCGACAAAGCTCGTGGCCACCACAAGCACCGGCTTCTCGAGCTTGAGCGCTAGTACACCGCCAATGATACCGAGCAGCACGGCCATGACGACGAGCACCACGTCCGGGTTGTTGGGGTAGATCTTGGCGCCGAAGGACGTGTTGAGCGAGAAGGCGAGCAGCACTCCGCCCGCCGCGCCGCCCAGGAAGATGCTCGCCGCGTACAGGTACACGACGAGTCCTCCGGCGATGAGTCCGCCAATAGCGAAGGCGACCCAGGAAGCGGTCGGCAGCCAGTCCTCGTCCGAGAAGATGGCTTCAATGATACCGGCGACGAAGAGTCCGCCGACGATGAACCCGCAGAGGAAGACGGTCGGCCGGAAGAGACGGTAGCCTAGGACAGAGACGACGCTGCCGCCTACGATCGCGAGCGCCGCCAGGATGCCCGGGCCCACCTTGATGCCCTTGGCCGAGCTCAGCACTTCCGTCGCCGTCATGTTGGAGATCTCGTCCAGGTCGAACTCGGTCGAGCCGCTGCCGTTGTCCACTTCCCACGCGTCCAGCGTGTCGCTCGAGCTGCCGGAGGACGCGGCGGCCGACATGCAGGCGCAGAGCGCGAGCAGCAGCGCCAGCGCCAGCGCCGGGCGGGGGAGGAGAGCGGCGGACATGAAGACTCAAGGAGCACTGGAGGTGATGAAGAGGCCGCCTGTTCGGGAATGAGATGGCGGCGAAGAAGGGGGAATGCTCTGGACGATCCGTCGGAGCTTCTGGATTTTTGACATGGCGCAACTGCTACTGGGGGAAGGGGAATGGAATGAGTGGGTTTGATTGGAGGATCCGGAGGGAGACGGGGGGATGGATACGCTTTCTGACATGGGTGCACTTTTTTCCAGCTCGTGGGTGAATATTCTCTCCATATTTTATTCAAGTTTAATCAACGGTGCGGGTGTAAAATCCAGGAGAAATGATTTGCTCATTTCTTCAACATTGGTGGGTTTGACCGCTCGATACCAAGGGCAACGCGTTCTACCTGGCCTAGTCTAGCCTGCCGAGGGCGTTGACTCCTTCCGAGTCGCCTGGAACGCGGCGCGGATGAGCTCCAGCTGCTCCTCGAGCTTGTCGCTGGCTCCGTCACTCTCCTGGAGCCTCGTCCGCGCCTCAAAGCTCAGTCTTCCCGCCCCGCTGCGCCGTCTTGTGCTACTCTTGCAACGCCAATCCTCGCTATCCACTCCATCATCGACGGTCGTCTGGATGTGTCCAGAGTATCCGAGCGCGGAGCTCCGCGTGATGTACTGCTCCACGACCATCGGGAACGCCTGCAACCGCTTCAACACGGCGCCATAGTCGTCTCCACCCGCTGCCATCCACTCCTGATCCCAACGGAGCTCGCTATCAACCGCGAACTGCTCGAACAATTGCGTGAACCGCCGAGTGAACGCTCGTTCTCGCGCTTCGAGCTCCCGGATCAGCGCGTTGTGAGTCACAGCCGCCTGCTCCTGTCGCTCCGACTCGCTCACAAGCTGTTGGTTCCACTCGTTCTGCTCTTCACTCAGTGCCAGCGCGTCGTTCAGCTCGGTCGTCAGCACGCTGACGCGCTGTCGGAGCTCGTACAACTCGCCCAGGAGTTCGCTCTGATGCTCCAGTTGCTTCTTCAAGTATTCAAGCTCGGCCGCAAGGGTCTCCTTCTCGCGTTGTCGGCTGTAAAGCTCACTCTCTAAGGCGGTGATGGCCGTCTTGCTGCACTCCACCTCGCTCTCCAGCTCGTCCACGTGCTGCTCGAGCACTCGCTTCTCCTCGAACACCACCTGTAAAGCTGCAAACTGGTCCGCCAAAGCTTGCGACTGGATCGCCATCACCTCAACTTGAAACCCGCGCTAGAACACACACACACACAACTCAGACACATCAGGCTGGAGCAAGGCGATCAGTCCACACGATCAAGACACACTCACATCGGCAAGAGCTCGTTGACAGTCGAGTAGCTGGCGGTGACGCTGCTCCACTTCGAACTGACAGGTTTGGTTCGCTTCCTCCAGAGTAGCGCAAGCTTCTCGCAGATCCCGCCGCTCTCGAGCCCAAGACTCACGACATTCCTCCATCTCGGACACGAGTCGGGAACCCGAGAGCTTCAACCGCAGAAGTAGTTCTCTCAACGACGGTACCATCACATCCACCAATGGAGACGCAGCCTCCTCGTCGGACGAGAGTACGTCGCCAAGGGCGGCGCAACACACTCGTATTGCTTCAGCCGCAGTCGCGTCCATCATGCGGTCGTCGGAATCACCTTCAACCTCATTGGCACCGGCTCCAGACGCGACAATCACTTGCAGCACGGCCGCCAACGCCGCCTCTAACTGAGCAGCTGCTTCCCGATACCCAGCGCCTTCCTTCTCTCGAACCTCAAGCTGTTGCTGGGCGTCATCGGCTCGGTCACCAAGCTCCTGCAACTGACGCTGAGTCTCCTCAAGTGCCTCGTCCAGCTCCTGCGTCTGCTCTCTCAGCGACGAGCACTCGGCGTCCATTTGCTCGTTGAGCAGCTTGAGTTCGTCCAGGCGTTGCTTCAGCTGCCGCCGCTCACTGTCTGTCCGTCCCAACAGCTCCTCCAACTTGGACGTCGTCTCCTTCTCGCGCTGCATACACTCACGCAGCTCCTGCTCCAGCTCCTTGACTCTCTCACTCGCTCGCTCTTGACCGGCTGACGCCTTGGCAATCGAGTCCAGCAGCTCCTCCTGCAGCGCATTCATCTCGTCCAAGTGTGTCTGTCGACGAGCCGCCTCCATCTCCCAGTGCTTCGCCTGCCTCATCGCGTCGTCCGCCTCTGCCGTCGCTCTCGACAGCTTCTCACTCACCTCATCACCGGAGCTGGCGCTGAGTTCTAGCCGAGCTCGAGTCACCTCCAACTCGTCCGACTCTCGAGCCAGACGCTTCTCCAGGTCGCGTTCTCGTTCTCGAAGACGGGCACACGTCGCAGTTGCATGCTCCAACTGCTCGCGGTGCTGCTGCACTTCTCTCTGGACGCTCAAGATCTGCTGTCGCATCTCGGACTCGTGAGCTCGAGCACTCGAGCCCAAGTCGGCGCTCTCTCGACGCTGCTGGTCGAGCTGCTCTCGCACTTGAAGATGCGACTGCTTCTCCTCAAGTAGCTGCGTCTCTGCGTCTCGTATACGCTGTGTCTGCTGCTCCATCGCCTTCTCCTGCTCGTAAATGGTGTGCCGAAGCTCACCGAGCACTACCAGCAGCTCCTCGTGGCTTGAGACGTTGAACTCGCTCGCTTTGAGGTGCACCACCTCCTCCAGCACTCGAATGTACACGCGCTGGTCTTCGAGCGTGGCGCGAGTTTCAGAACCGTCGCTGTCGTCAAGACCGCGATCGTGGAAGTAGCGCTGAGCATCGTCGATGATGGCTTCAAGGTGCTTGGCGGCGACAGCGTACCGCTCCTTCTCCTCCTCGGCCTCTTTCACCTTGCAAGCTAGTGTCGCCTTGGTCACAGAGGGTTTGGGTCGAGTAGCAGGCGCTGAAGATGTCACGACTCGACTGGAAGACGCTCGCTGTTGCTTCAAGGCGAGCTTGAGGCGCTCGATCTCGAGTTTCTGCGTCTGCGACTTGCTCTTGACGCTCGCGAGTCGCTCGTGCTGCGTCTCCAGTTGCTCGTACACTCTTGTCAGCTCCTCCGCCTGCTGCCGCAGCTTCTTGGACAGCGTGTCGATCGGGTGGACGCTCGGGCTAGGGATCAACGAAGGCGAGGGTGAGGGCTGAGGACTGGACTCCACCTCCCACTCGTGCTCTTGCTGTGGCTGGCTTATCGGTGTATCAGGGTTCAGGATACTCGCTGCGACGGACCGTTGAGCTCGAGACTCGCTCACCTTGGACTGGGATGGAGTCGCTCTCCTCCCCATCATTGACGCTCGGGATCCAGAAGTATCAACGTTGTTCGTGGTCGCTCGACGACTCGACTGCATCCTGCTAGCCGTCGACTGAGACGGGAAGCTCTCCGACTTGACTCGCACACGCTGGGTGTTCCTGAACGGCAGTGTCGGCGGTGAAGGAGGCGGAGGAGGCGGTGGCGATGGCATCGGTGCCGGTACTCGCACTGATGAGCCGCGGCGATCGTCTGGAAGGTACTCGAACGCGTTGCCATCGTCATCGTCGTCGCTTAGAGGGAGTTCCAGGATGAGCGAGGCGTCCGTGAAGCCTATCTGATCGCTGAAGCTGCCGCGCGGAGGCAGCACCGAGGTCCTTTGCAGCACGGAGCGCGCATCCATTAGGCTGCCGAGTGAACTGGCCTGGCGGGCTCACTCGACGTTCGATAACGGCTGTGGTGGCCTGCTGCGTCGCTTGAAGGTGTCGCTCCAGCCGCAGCAAGTAGCCAAATATACTCCACTCCACCATCACAAGGATACGCTCGCCCGAGCGCAGTCGCGGTTGGGGGAGCGATGGCTCGACATGAGCGATCGCGTTGGGTCGGCACGCAGCTCCGCGTCTCCGCGGTCTCCGGACTCGAGCGCTACCACTCGGAGCCGTTTGTGCGGCTGATCTCCACGGAGGCGGCAGACAGCGATGGATCACAAGGAGACGAAGCCACCGGAGGCGTCGCCCGTGCCTCGGAGAGTGCGTCGAAACCCGTAGAGCGCCTGCCGGAGCGCCGAAGCGGCTGCTACACGGCTCTGTGGTCGCACAACACAAGCTCAGACTCCAGCAAGATGGACGAGTGCAGCTTCGAGCTGTCGAGTCGAGCCGACTGGGTGGAGCTGCAGGTCTGGAACCGGTTCGCGAGCGGCTTTGATGTCTTCCTCGGCAAGACGGCGCTGTCGCTAGAGCAGCTTCGTGCGCAGTCGGTGGCTGAGGATGGCCGCAAGGATGCCTGCCAGTCTACAGGCTGCATGTGGGTGCCGTTGCAGGTCCCGTCTCGCCACTTCGCCCCGGATCTCCGAGGCTTGAAGCTCGCCGCTCAGCTTGCTGTCGACTTTCTCTACGACGACCGCGTCGCTCGCATCCGTCGGCAAATTCGCGGTCGAAACGCACTGAAGGCAGGCAAAGACGGCGGGAGCGTTGCGCTAGGAGAGGGAGGAAGTGCCGACCAGCCAAGTGACTCGGTTGCCGACCCGACGTTCGCCTTCACGCCGCCGTTCCTGCCTGTCGAGTGGTCGGTCGTGGCCAGCGCCAGTGTTCGCCAGCTCTTCTTCCACGTAAGTACTTGCGACTCGACTTGGTGGTGGTGGTTCCTGTCTAGTGACTGGCTCATCCTTGACTTTGATGGCTCAAGAACGATGTCGAGCGTGTCGCCGACTTCCGAGAGCTCGTGCTGTACGGCGACGTCGCTCGTGAGCTCGCTGGACAAGCTGACGACGACGGAGACGACGCCTACGCTCTCCACGTCGACCCAGGACACCTGGCCGCCTTCCAGGTCGCGCAGTTCGCAGCGCAGTACCTCTCACACTGCGTCGACTCGCTCGACTCGCGCGTGGATGAGTACAGCGACCAGCTGCGCTCGCTGACAGACGCAGCGCAGCGTCTCCGCCAACGCAACCGCTCGCTCGTGGGTCTCGTTGGCATCGCACCCTTGGCGAAGGTATGCGTTGGCTGACAACGTGCTGTTGCTGGTGTCTGATGGGTGGCAGAAGCACAAGCGCGAGCGACTTGAGCAGGAGCGCGACCAGTTGGCGCTGGTGGTCCAGACGTACGAGAGCGTCGGGCAGCGACCTGGAGGAGCTGGAGACGCCACCGTTGCTGTGCTGCCTAGTGATCGAGCCCGACTAGGCGTGGGGTTAGATGTGAAGCCCGAGCGAGCGGAGTTCACCTTGCGGATGGACAGCAGCACGTCGCCAGTCAAGCCGTCCATGGCCATCAGCGCTGGTGCTATCGACAATCCCGTGGCTTCTTCTCTCTCCGCCAAGAAGCCGGCGTTCCTCATGACGTGGGAGGAGCGCGAGCGCGAGCGCCACCGCGAGAAAGAGAGCACCAAGGCCCAGCGCGTCCAGGAGGAGCAGCGACGGCTGCAGCAGCGGCTTGACGAGCGCGCTGAGCTCGACAGGCGGGAGGCAACAACAGCTCGACGGCGAGACGAGAGCGCACGAGTTCTTCAGCGATTCGTGCGTCGTCAGCTTTGGAAGCGCAGGTGGACCGAGCAGCGACAGACTCGAGCGCTCTCAACGCGCGCAGCCGTCGTGATCCAAGCGCGTGTTCGCCAATGGCGACTCTCAAGAGCGTTCCCCCACGTTCGCGAGCGGTTGAAGCAGGAGCGAGAGCAGCGATGGATGAGTGTGGAGGAAGCTCGCACCACTCAATGTCTTCTGGTCGATGGGACTGCCATCGATACCAGCAACAGTCCACGGCAGCACGATGACGGTGATGGCGCGCCGTCAGCTCTTGAGGCGATGGAGACGCCTCCGACGGAAGACGTGGAGCTGATGGTGGCGACTTGGCGGCAGCTCCGGCGCGCAGTTCGTCGGGAAGCCAGGACGCGCGGGAGAAATGGAGACTGCGACGTGTGGGCGGTGTTCCGGGCGTTGGAT
This sequence comes from Phytopythium montanum, assembly GCA_023338065.1. Lineage (NCBI taxonomy): Eukaryota > Oomycota > Peronosporomycetes > Pythiales > Pythiaceae > Phytopythium > Phytopythium montanum. Next base: position 12,600 of record JAADXY010000635.1, read on the forward strand.
GCCCGTCGAGACGGTGTGATCGACCGTGCAGAGCTGAGGAGAGGCGCTCGCGAGCGATTCGGGCTCCAACTCAACCGGAAGCTCACGCGCGGGTACGCTTCACTGCCTCTCCTTGATCTGGTCCAGTGTACTTGTCGTGCTCACTATGTTGGTGTTGCCTTCTTTTGCTGAGCAGCGTGCTCGCGTTGATTCGCGGCAAGGCCGGTGAGCCGCCAAGACCGCTCGTACTCACGCTCGATCAGTTCATCCGAGGCTTAGACCTCACACTCGATGACAGCGTTCGTATCAGCGGGAGCAGCGATATTTGCGACGGCCTTGAGAAGCGCGACAGTGTCGTGGTCGGTGAGGAAGCTTCGCGTTCGAATCGCGGTCTCAAGACCTACCAAGACGTCAAGCCAGCAGCAGAGTTCTCCGATGAGACGACGGGAGAAGCAGAAGAGGGCGACTCCATCGACCAACGCCTGGAGGCAGTCGCACGGGCGGTACAAGCTCTCCGCAGCGCAGTCAACACGGCCGCCAGGAACTACCTAGCGGCCACAGGATCTCTCGGTCAGACTCCGAGCTACCGCGAGTTCCGAGCCGCTCTCACGCAAGTATTCGCGTCTTTCGACTCGGATGGCAACGGACGGCTGGACATTCGAGAGTTGAACGACTGCCTCCAGTCCATCGGCGTCGCCGTGACGGAGAACAACTTGGCTCTTGTACGCGAGTGCTTCTGCTCAACACCAACTGACTCCGGAGACGATGAAGCGGTCACGATCGCCGAGTTCATCTCCTTCGTGCTGTCCGACGCAGCAAGAGCAGACCCGACCGAGGAGCTTGGACTCTTGGGCTTCCGCGTTCGAGCTGCCGTGTTGAACCGCCTTGAACGCGCTCAAGCCCACCTGGAGAGCAAGGGCGAGTCTGCGAGCACCGAAGACGCGCTGCGCTGGATGTTCCGATCGGCGTATCCTGGGAAGCGGAGCTCGTGTCCACTGCGAGAGTTCGCTCGCGTGTTGCGGACTGTCAAGGGCCTTAAAGCGCTTTCGCCGGCTCAGATTGCGCGTGTTGCTGCCCGCTTGGACCGTGACGGAGATCAGAGCATCTCGTTCGTCGAGCTGATGGCTTGGCTTCGACTGGCGCCTGACACTTCAGCATCAATGGACTCATCATCGACAGTAACAGAGCCGCTTGGACACCGCTCTGGGTTCCGATCGGTGCTGAGAGACGCGGCAATGAAGGTGCAGCGGCTGCGCGAGTGGCTCACGCAGGTCGCATCCACGCTCAAAGGCGACAGTGGAGCCAAGACGTACACCAAGATGGCGCAGGCATCGGCGCTCTTTGACCACGTCGACGCCAACGCGAGTGGGAAGATTGCCTGCGATGAGCTTGAGACGTTCGTCAGGACACTACCGCCGGAGTTGACGCAGCTTGCGGGCGTTAACGACGTCGCGGACCTTGCTGAGCAGCTCGTCGACATGATGGACTTGTCTGGGAACGGCGTCGTAACTCGAGACGAGTGGCTGCGGTTCACGATGGACGCTCATGCTCCGGTCGCCGAGGAGTTTGCTGTCCGCGTGGCACTCCGTCGTGAACTCGAGTCGCTCTTCCCAACTGCTGACTGTGATGTGATCGTGTCTCGATGGCTCGAACGTCTCCCCGGCGCGATCCCAACGGTGGCTTCTTCCAGTCAAGACGTCCACCACTTGAAGATCCGCGTCGGAGAGTTCAAAACCGCGGTGCGCAAGGCCATCGAGACGAGTGGTGGCGGTGGATGGGATGCCGCGTCTTCCTCGCCTGCTGCTCCTCTTGTAGCATCCGCGGTTGATGCTGCGACCAAGCAGTTGGACAGCGACGGCAGCGGGTGGATCACGACGGCGAAGCTGCTGCGGTGGTTGTTCCCCACTCGCGACCTCGAGGAGCTCCTGCGGCTCTTGCGGTCGCGCTGGCGGCATCAATTGCTCAGCAATCACGCGTCTTCGAGCTTGACGCCTGCGCAGAGAGCTGAGGAGCTCTACTCGCTCTTCGACGCGGACGGCAACGGATGTCTCGCTCGGAGAGAGCTCAAGTCTGGCTTCAGCGCAACACTCGGGCTGGAGTTCGCAGAGCGAGAGCTGGAGGAGCTGGTGACCGCTTTCGATGTTGACGGGAATCAGGTCTGGAGTCGACAGGAATTCCTTGACTTCGCGCAGCTGATCGTGCAGGGCAGTGTCGCTGTCACGAACAACGACGAGGGTCAAGTCAAGTCGTCAGTAGCAACACGCGACCGCGAGGGAGCAGCAGGGAGCGACTCGGAGCGTTCCAGTGGCGATGACGAACCATTGCTGCTCGCGTCGGCTTCAGCCTCCAGCGAGCCCTCGACACCACGGTTAGTAGCTGAATCAGCATCAGCAGCCTACAGCGATGCATCCTTCCAGGCTTTGAGTGGATCAGGAACATCTCCAACACGCTTGCCCCAGTCGCCGCCGGTGTACGACGACGACTTCGACGAGTAGATCGAGCGGGACACCGGGCACTTGGTCTATGAGCACAGGTTACAAGCCGCACTGGTGGCTCACACTGGGACGAGAAGAGTCCGCTCGCTCGCTGGGATCTCTTTCAGCAAACACGAGCGCTCCTGGTCCGCAGAGCTGTCGTGGTCGTCGTTCCAGTTGTGGACGACGTGGATGCACGTGTACAGAGCCAATGTCGGAAGCCCAAGCAGCGCGATTGGAGCCGTGTAGTCTCCACCCAGATAGGTCTGAGTCCACGGGTTGAGGACGTAGTTGAGGAGTCCAAAGCTGAACGACACGGTCGCGAGGAAGGCCTGCAGCGTGCCGTACAGCTCGGGCGGGAAGCACATAACTGCAACGCATCGTTTAGCAGAGTTAGACGTCATCCAGTCCGTTAGCAAGTACCTTAGCAGGGCAAGAGACTCACTGATGTACGCGAACTGGAGCGCGTAGAGACATGCTTGAGCGAGTGCGTAGACGATGAACGTGAGCAGTTGCGCGGCCAGCGACGGCACGAGCAGCAGCAACGCAAACGTTTGCACGAGCCCAAGACACGCCACGAATATGATCTTGAAGCCGAAGCGGTCGATCGCGTAGCCGATCGCCGGCGAATACAAGAAGGTCCCGTTGACGAGGACGGGATACAGCACGTCAGTGAACATGGCGGCGGTGCTAACGTCGTCCCCCGCGAGTCGTGTCAACAGGCTAGGCAGCGCGCCGCCAGCGAAGGCAAACAGGAGCGAGATCCACCCGAAGAAGACGGCGAAGAACCACAGATCCGGCCGGCGCGCAAGCTCGCGCTTCAATCCGTCCAAGAGACCCACTGGAGTCTGCGTAACAACAGCAAGGTTTGAGATCAGGACAAGCTCCACTCCATCTATAAGCGTGCCACTCACGTGGATCTGAAGCTTCTCGAGGCGGAATCCAGGGACCACAAGGTGATCGGCGGCGGCCACGACGTTGGCAGTCGGGAACAGCAAGAAGCTGAGCGACGCGCACACCGCCACTAACAGTCTGGACATGCATTGGCAGGTCAGTTGGGTGAGAAGGAAGTCATGACAGGAGTCAGTACATGGACTGCGTACCCGTATACCCCGAAGAACTTCGGGCGTGTGACACCTTGGTCGAGTTGTAGCAGCATGTAGATGTACCCGGAGCAGTTGAACAGACTCGACAGTGTACTGCACACGAAGCCTTGCACTCGGTAGAGCTGCAGGATCTGGAACGAGGCCAGGTAGGAGCCCATGCCTCCAGCGCCGACCATCGCATACCCTGCAATGATTAGGGACCCAGTGCCAGCCTTCGAGTCGCCAGTCGCCAGCGCCAAGTTCCCGAGAGCGGACAGACTCAGACCGAGTAGTACCGTCACCCGCGGACCGACAGTGTCGAGCAGCACGCCGAAGAAGGCGTTGGCGGCGCTCAGACACAGGAAACTGGTCGAGAAGACGTACTGCAGACGGATCTCCTGCTCGGCACACAGGACGCCGTTGGTTCCGGGGCTAGAGAGGGCGTTGACGGCGCATAGCTCCGACCACTGGCCTTCCTTCATGAGCGTCGAGTAGACGGGTCCGAAGCTGCACACAACAGTTGATTAGCGGACTCGGTGGATACTCATCAGAGTGAGTAGACGTACCCGAGGATGAGCCCACCCGACGTGAAGAGCACCAAGAAGGCGGACACGAGGAACATGGCCTCCTTGGCGATCAGCCAGCCCCCTGTTTCCTCTTTTTTTCCCGCCTTTTGCCCGAGCAACCGCTTGTGTTGCCCGGCTTCTTCATCCAGAAGGATCAGCGCGTCCTCCGCCGACAGCTCATCCGTCAACGACGCTTCGTCCTCGCCCCTCACAACCGCCATGTCGCCAACTTCTTCTCTCTCGAGCGCCACCACCATGTACAGCCCGGTAGCATCACTATTGCTCCTCACAGGCAGTCGATGGCTGCGTGCCGGACCCGCGAAGCTCAGCGCATGCGGCAGGAACGCACGCTCGTCCGAGAAAAGCGGTGGCGGCGCATCCGCTGACGCATACCGCACCCTCCGATAGTCCCCACGCAGCGCGCGGGCGTCCGCCATGCGCAACGCCACGTAGCGCTGCGGCATGCCTCCTCTCCGTCCTTTCTCGGGCTGGCAACTTGCCGCCTTGGTTGCTGTTTTGGTTGTGAGGAAGTGACGAGAGTCTTCTATTCGGGGTGCTTTGAAGGGTTTGATGACACGCCCTGCGTGGGTGTCGTCAAGTCGGTTGCGAAGTGAAGCCATGTTGAAATCAGTTCTCACGGGCACTTGCACTCGTCCATGGAATGCATTGAGTGGAGCAGGGAATGCTGACAGCAGGAACGCACCACAGAGCGCGAGATCTACAGTGCGCGAGGTCTACAGCGCCCAGCGTCGTCGCCGACATGGCGGCCGCCGGTACGGATGCTGGTGGTGGTGGTGCCGCCGTCATTTTGACTGGCAAGATCGGGAAGGGCTGGGGTACGTTGTCGAAAGCTGTGGTACACGGTA
>JAADXY010000636.1:0-17553 GCA_023338065.1 Phytopythium montanum
CGAGGAAGACAATGGGCTTTTTGTTCCGCTTAACTATGGAAATTATGGAGGACATTGGGTTCGGGCGGGGTAGCCCACCAAACATCTTGAAATTTGTATGATGTCCTCCACCGTTTAGGTTCCCTAAACCCTAAACCCTAGCCCACCAAACATCTTGAAATTTGTATGATGTCCTCCACCATTTAGGTTCCCTAAACCCTACTTTCCTCGTTCTCGTTCCCGTCAAAGTCGCTGTAGGTCATACCGAGGAGCTGAGCTTGGAGCTCCATCCGGAAGCTGGCGTGGCTTGATCCTTGGCCGCCGCGCTTCTTCTTGGCCTCTCGATGGACAATAAAGGCGTTCACCACGGCCATGTCCGCCAGGCCCAAGAAGATGGTCTTGTAGTACTTTCGGTAGCGGACTTGGAGCTGCGTTGAGTACAGCTGCAGGCGGAGTTGGCCGTGATTGTCGACCCCGCCCATCCAGCGCTTGTAGTCGCGCATGACGGATGGGCAGGGAACCACGCGGGCATCCGCCGCTCTGGACATTGCAATAAGAAAAAATCTCAGTGGAGTTTGACTAACCGCATCAACACTGCATGTCCTTACCACATGACTCCATGACCGTGCTGCCCCCCATGGCGAGCAGGTGGACAGGCTTGTTGTTCCACCACATCAGGCTAGCCATGGAGGGGCAGTTCTTGGCTCGGGCGACGAGGGACGTCCCACTCGGCACGCTCGCGGGCCTCTTCTTCCTCGGGTCCTTCAGCGCGTCAGGGAAGCCAAGGCGGCGCGGCTGGATCGTGCCGACGGAGTAGATCTGGCGGTGCAGGAGCTAGTAGGCGAGCTGCACGGACGTGTAGAACCTGTCCGCGACCACGGCGTATAAGACGCCGGGGTTCTTGGCGGGCAGCACCGCGTCTAGGTTCCTGATTACCGCCGCCGGGCCGGTGTTCGGGTCGGCCGACGCTGGGGCAGGAGCATTGGCGTCTTGACCGGCGCCCAGCTCGTCCGCCGTCTGCGCTTTCCCGCAGTAAACCTCGAGGCTGCACGCACATACAGCATGTCACCAAGTTCATGGTGTCAGATACAACATATTGACTTGGTCGTTTCAAAAAAAGTAGGGTGCCCGCAGCCTTCACGGAACTAGTCCATGAGAAGTCCTCGGGCACATGCAGACATGTAGATGCAGCCACGTACCGACAGCAGTAGGAGGTCCGCGCGCAGCAGGTCATGAACAGCTTGGTTCCCCACTGGTGCGGCTTGTCCCTGAGGTAGCGGCGGGTCTTGTTGTAGCGGGAGCGCGACGGGATGACAGCCTCGTCGAAGGCCAGGACTGCAGGACCCTTACAGCCGCGCAGGAGCGTCCGCTGCAGCGTCTTGATCACCGAGCGTACATTCCAGGCTCGATCTGTCGGCGCTCGGGGGTCCACGTTGTTCGTGAAGTGGATGTGGAGGATGACGTACATGAACCTGTTGCGGGACATGAACTCGCCGAATATCCCCGCTGCCACCGCACCCTTCTTGGTCGTCGCCCAGTGGTCGTCCATACGGCGCCGCTGCAGGTTCAGAATGCGCGCCACGAGCAGGCCCATGCACCGCACGATCTCGTGAGGCTCCACATCCGGGATCCGAGCTTCTCGATCAAGGATCTCTTGCTTAGTCAGTCTCCGCGGCTGTCTTTGGCGCTCGTACATCCGCGTCATGCGCTGCTCGAGATGCTGGCGGATGTACCGGTTCGTCTCCCGCGCGATCTTCTTCCACAGGCTCTTAGGCATGAAATAGAAGAACAAGTCAATGGGTGAGGCCGAGTACCGCAAGGTCGCCCGCGCCGGTCCCGACTCCACACAGGGAAGGCCAGCGTATTGTGCGTCCACAGGCTCGTTCTCTGCGAACAGCGGCATGGGCGTTAGTGGACACATTTCACACCATCGCAACGCGAGAGAGAACGTACCGATCTCCCAGTCGTCGCTGGCCATCGCGCGCACCGCGTCCTTGATCCTCGCGAAATTGTCCATGTCCTCCAGCTGCAGCGGATGTGCCAGCCACTCGGCCGCCACGGCAGCTGCCGCCGCATCTCCGCCCGCGCTTTCGTCCGCAGGCCTGGTCCCTCCACCCTCGTCCTCGTTGTCCGCCGTGATGGTGGTTTCCTCGATCTCTTCGTCTGAGAACGTGCACTCGTCCCCCGAGTCCTCCGCTCCGTCCGAGTCCAGCATTTTGTACGCATCTGCATCTCCTTCGCGCACAATGTTCACATCCCTGCATACACATACACCTTGATGTTAGACAACATGGACAACATGTTCTATGTGTCACCAAGACACTGGACGTACTCACCAGGCGTGATAGGGGTGTCAGAGCTGTACAGATACAACACGAGTCAGTAAACACGGTGACAGTGTCAACGAGACCAGCAAACGCGACTTACCCAGCATCCGCGCTCGGCGACGGCGCGCTGGTCCGACGGTGCTTGGCTGGCGGGGTCTCGCTTGCCGTCGTGCGCTTCTCGGCCCCCCGCGCTTCCTTCTCCTTCGATATCCGGATCCTCGACTCGGTGACAGCGCGACGTCCCGCCTTCTCTGCTTCACCGATCCGCGTGCGCCGTGCTTCGTCCGCAGCCGCGCGGTCAGCCGCTGCGAGCGTGTCAGCCGCTTATTGCGACGCCCTGCACTCGGCAGCAGCGGTCAGGCGGTTCGCCGCCACCTTCTTGGTCTGTTTCGTCCGGCGTATTGGCTGCTTTCCAGGTGCTCGCGTTTGCGCGTGCAGCGCTGCCTGCCTACGTACAACTGCACGAGCGGGAGGTCGTTCGTTAGTTGTGGCGGTCGCGGCTGCGTTCTCGCTCGGTGCCGCGGGTGGCGCGGTGGGCATGATCGTCGTGGCTGCATTGCCGCTGCCGCTCCTCGCATCTTCTCCATGATCGCGTACGACGACGCCTTTCGGCGTGGTGGAAGGCGAGGCGGCTCGGAATGTGCCCTCTCAGACCCGCAGCTCGACCTACTCCGCCGCCATTGTCGACCGCGTCCGGCGTTCCGACATTTCTGGTCTTGTTCTTTTCCGCGAGTTTTCTCGAATGGCGCGGGTCGGCCCGTTGGCGGGGAGAGAGGGGGGATCTGGCCACGGTTGGATGGCGGAGAATCTAGTACGCCCCGGTCCATCCCCGCATCCTTTTTTTCCTATTCTTCCTCAGTCCTAATACCTACCCTTGTGCATCTTGAACTGAAACCGTGTTTGGATCTTGAACTTTGTAAATTTGAAGTCATTTAGAGCCATTGTTATATCAACATGTTGTAGCTCCAACATGTTGAAAAACCTAACATGTTGTAAGGGGTTGATTTTGTGCCACCCCCTCCGTACCATAAATTCGGTACACAACCAAGTTGGTGGGTGGAGCAGGGCGGCGCGGCGCAATTCCAATCCAACAAGTCGAAGGGCGGGAGCTCACCCAGCAAGCGGGGCAAGCAAGCAAGCAACCAACCTCCAGTAGCGCGCTCGACGACGACCATGGAGCGCGAGCCGTGCCCGTTCCGCATCGTGGAGGACGCCGGCGGCGGCTTCGTGCTGGGCGCCGTCTTCGGGTCGGGCTGGTACACGTTCAAGGGTGCGCGCAACTCGCCGGCGGGCCAGCGCTTCCGCGGCGCCGTGTACAACGCCAAGATGCGCACACCGGTGCTGGCGGGCGGCTTCGCGGTCTGGGGCCTGCTCTTCTCGTCCTTCGACTGCTCCTTCGAGGCGCTGCGGCGGAAGGAGGACCCGTGGAACTCGATCCTGGCCGGCGCGGCCACAGGCGGCGCGCTTGCGGCCCGCGCCGGACCCCGCACCGCCGCCGGCCAGGCGCTCATCGGTGGCGTGCTGCTCGCGGCCATCGAGGGCGTCAGCATCATGGTCAACGAGTGGTTCGCGCCGCAGCCCGAGCAGGCCGTGCTGGGCCCGGACGGCGCGTCCGCCGAGGTCGACGAGCGCAAGCTCGCTCCGCCGTCCTTCTAGGCGGGAGGCGGCGGCGGGAGTCGCTTCGCGTCGAGAAAGACGGTGGCGGACGTCCTGGGGCTGCGGGCGCGCCCATGCGGCACGCTCAAGCGGATCGGCGCGGCATCTCTGCGCGAGGACCAAGGCAACCTACGCTTCCTGCACCCGCGCGCGCGCGCGCCTGTCTGTCTGTCTCGGCGGCTCGAAGAAAGAGGGCGGGCTGGACAGAGCGCGCGTGCCCATCGTGGTGTGGTTGACCCGGCAGTGTTCGACTTCCGGCATCGTAGCTGCTTGCCTTGCACCCATCCGCCAGAGACGCGCTCGAGACACAAGACGAAGGAAGGAGAAGAGGACGAGGAGGACGAGGAGAGCAGTGAAGTGGAGTGGCGTTGCGGCCGATAGATGGCCGCGACCACCATGGCGTCGATCCGCGTCGGTAACGAGACAGAAACAACGAGAAACAGCACGCAGGACGCATGTATTTTTACCCGCCGCATTCCCGCCGCCCATGCGATTGCTGCGCGCCAACGACAGTTCCGCCACGTGCTATCTATATCCACGCTCGTTCGGCGCCTGAGCAGCGACTATCGCCCCGAAACGGACGTCGGAGCGGCAGCAGGGCCAAAGTGGCAGCCACAAGAGCGACTGACCGCCTTCACACCGGGCGAGCGACCGACTCGGGACTGATTCGGGACCGCCCGCCATGGCGGAGATCAGCTACTACGATGCCGACCTGACGGACGCGATCGACAAGCTCAACGACATGATGGGCAAGCTCGCCAAGGCGCCGCCGGGCGTGCGGCCAGAGGTGCGATTGCTCCAGTCGCTGATGCGAGCGGCGGTCGCTGTGCTAACCTGTTGTTCACCCGTCCACAGCTGCTCGTGATGGCCGACAAGAAGCTCAAGGAGACGGTCGAGCTGCGCAAGGGCTACCAGCTCGCGCTGCGCCAGGCCCCGAGGGAGCAGGCGCGCGGCTTCCGAGAGGTGCGGCGACTGTCCCGGCGCTCTGGAAGAGGTTGCGTCGCACTGACTGACCTGCTTGGCTCGGTACGGGACAGAAATTCGACGAGCTGTCGACGCGCGTGGACGAGCTGGCGGGCGAGGTCAAGTGGGCCAAGTCGGAGCGCGAGCGCGACGGGCTGTTCGGCCCTCGGCCGGGGGCGGACGCGCGGGCGGCGGGCGGCGGCGCGCCGATGGGCAACGCCGAGTACCTGGGCAAGGCGGTCGAGGTGCAGCGTAAGACGGAGCAGTCGCTGCTGAGCACGGCCAAGATGGTGGAGCAGTCCAAGGAGGTGGCGGCGGCCACGGGTGAGCAGCTGCGCGAGCAGCGGCAGCAGATCGTGCAGATCACGGACGAGGTCATGCGCATGGAGGACTCGCTGACGCGCGCCGACAAGCTCATCCGCACGTTCGCGCGCCGCATGGCCACGGACCGCGTCATCCTGCTGGCCACGCTGCTCGTTTTTCTCGGCATCGCCGCCAGCGTCGTCTACAAGTCCGTCAACCCGAACGACTCGACCTTCTACGTGCCTGACGAGGTCACGCCGCCCAACCCCGTCGCGCTCTACAACGCCACGGCCGCCGCGATCAACAGCACGCTCAGCTCGTAGCCGGCAATCGCAATTCAGCAGCTTTCATGGACCCCACTCGATCCACTTTCACTTGGTTTCACTATCGATGCATTGACCCATGGCTTCTTGATTGAGGGTTACACTTGGGGTACAGTTTCGAATCACCATTCACTCCGACCAGCTCTCAACCCAATGGAGACGCTCGGAAGTCTCTCGCCGCGCGCGCTGGCAGCCTTCCTGGACGACTACGAGCCGCCGGAGGAGGGTCTGCTGGGGCCCGTGGACTCTCCTGTCGGCGTCCTGGCCGCGCAGGAGGCGCTGGACCTGCAGGAGACCGAGCTCCGTGCGCTTCTGGCTGCGCAGTCAAGTGACCTGTCGGGCTGCTCAACTGGTCCTCCACTCGTCCCTCCCGCGGCGACCACCGCTGCGTCATCGGCCCACCCGCCGAAGAAACTGCGCACGTACAACCCGAACCGGGCACGCGCCGAGCAGCGCAAGGAGCTGGCGGGGCTGAGGGAGCAGGTGCCGCGGCTGGAGCAGGTGCTGGGCAAGCTCAAGTGGCGGTCGAGAAGAAACAAGCGCGCGGGGGCACAGACCGGGGTCCTGGCGGCAAGAAGCGACGTCAGCGCGTGGCGGGAGGTGGCAGCCTGTCGACGCGAGCTGCGCGAGCAGGCCGAGCTGGAGAACGCGCGGCTGCGCGCTGTGGTGACGCGGCAGCTCGAGATCGCCAAGCGCATGCAGCAGATCCTGCAGACGCGGCACCGCTACCAGGCGCGCTACTCCATAACCAATCCACCGAGTCTTTGCCCTCTTCTGACGCTCGACTTGCTCGTTACACTGGCAGGGCATGCTCGACCGAGCGGGCTTGGACGCATCCGCGACGGACTCGGTCATCTTTGTTCGCCTGCTGGACGGCGCCGCACGGTCCTTTGGCGAGGTGGACGCCGTGCTCGTGGCCTACAGCGACTCGGAATCCGCGGCGGCCGTCCCGTTCGAGGTCACGGTGCGCCACGTGGGCGACGGCGCGGGCGACGGGCAGGTCACGAGCTGGCGGTACTTCGCGCGGCCGATGAAGGACATGCCGAGGCGCGCGTACCAACAAGAGCAGGAGGGCGGCACGGGCGACGGCGAGCCGGCGGTGGCCGAGAGCTGCGGCGTGCAGCTGTACGCGGCCGGCACCGAGAGCTGCGGCGGCGGCCACGTGTGCCAGTACATCCGCAAGAACAAGGAGCGCGGCCGCATCGTCATCGCCTGGGGCTCGTTCGCGGCGGCGGCGCCTCAAGGAGAAGCCGGGAGCAGGTCGGACGTGGCCTTCTTCACGTCGCGCTGCCCGCACTCGGACCGCTGCTTCCGGCGGCACCAGGCGTCGGCGCGCGGCGACATGGATGCCGTGCTGCAGCCGCACTGCGCCTGGGACGTGCTGACGCGCGGGGGCGGCGCGCGACACCGCGAGGCGCACGGCGAGAGCCTGGAGGTGACGGCGCGCAAGGCCATGCCGTTCGGCGTGCGCGCGACGGGCGAGGCGGCCTGGCAGTACTTTGCGCACGCGCTCGAGCACGTCAACTACCGCTTCTACTACCAGACGCGCGCCGACAGTGTGGACGTGGCCGACGACATGATCATCGAGGGCTTCCAGCTCGAGCTGCAGGCCAACGGCCGCCCGCGCGCGCGCTTCAAAGTGCACCAGGTGCTGCGTCGGCTTGATCGAGGCGACCTCGACGGCGACGACGGCAGCGTGGTGCTGGTCTGGCGCGCAGTCCTGCGGCCTGTGGGCCTGGGGGACCGGCCCGTGCGCGGCGGCAGCTTCTACGAGCGCGGCTACGTGGAGATCCGGCGCGCGGCCGGCGGGCAGGCGCTGGTGCAGACGTGCTACCTCATCTCTCCGCGCTGGCGGCCGGACGCGTCGCTCGCGGCGCGCGACCGGCGCGAGCTCGCCGACACGGTGCTCAGCAGCACGGCGGCCAACGTGACGGCCAGCTACCAGATGATCGAGAGCGCGCTCGCTGCCAGGCACTGATCTCCCGCCCGGGCTTGAACCTGCCCCGTGAGCTTCGCGCCTGTCGTCGGCCAGCCAGAGGCCAGCCAGAGGCCAGCTTGCGCCTGTGCCGCACTAGTGATGGATTGTAAATAGAAGAAGAGAAGCGCATTCACGCGCCTGTATCGTCCGCGGAACGACTTTGTGGGTCCGCCGGAAGGACAGCAAGCTAGCTAGCTGGCGCCGACGCCTCGAAGACGAAGAGGGGCGCTCGCGTGATGCAGTTTGGGCTCCTTGTTCCCGCCTTCGTGCTCTAGTTATTGTTCGGTTGACCCGCGCACGTTGAAGCCCGGCGTTGAAGTCCGTGGCGTTGGACGGCGTGCGCCAGCGCAACCGCGCGACGTGATCGCTGCGCGCGCCAATGGCAAGCGAGCCAGCGACGGACAGACACTGACTGGGCTGGGCCGCAGTACCGCGTACCGCGTACCGTGCGCCGGGGCAGACAGTAGTCGGCTTCCTGCGCGGCTGTCGCTTTTGAACTCGCTGCTGGCGTCCACCAACCAACTCGTTCGAATTCGGCGTGAAAAGGCTAACGCGACGCAGTGTCTTTGCGCCGACGGCGGCACATGACCAGTCTGTCAACGGCATGCCATGCGCAGGGGATTGCGAGCCGGAGATGCGAGCCGCGGGGTGTAAGCGCGAAGCCTCCCACCGTGGCGAGTCGCCATCGCCGGTCCTCTCGGACACATCTGACCACTGGGCGGACACGTAGCTCGGGGCGGCGCGGCCTCGGGCCAATGGGCGAGGCGGCCGCGCGCGGTCACTCTGTTGACGCCGAGTCGCCAGCCGCCGCGCTGGCCCGATGCCCGACGGCGACGCATTACACCGGACGAGCGAGAACCGAGAGCCGAGAGCCGAGAGCCGAGAGCCGAGTGGCTGGCATCGCCCCGTAGCGCGGAGTGATATCGCAGCGTCGGCCACAAAACGGTCGATGCCCAGAGAGGAGAGGCAAGAGCAAGGAGGACTCGCTGGCGCACCCGGGTTCGAATCGAGCAAGAATGCAGCTCGGCGGCACGCATGACGCGGTCTGCATCGGCTGATGCATCGTCTTCTTCCAAGAACGCGTTGAAGGAGGCGCCGCGCGTTAGCGCCAATTTGTGCTCGACGTGCTGGACACACTTGGTCTCACTATGGGCACGACCTGAAACGCTGAAGATTCGCCGCCGGATCCGTCCAGACTTGCCGGCCGCCGGATCGCCAGACAGTGGGACCTACATCTTATTCTTGGAGATGGGCGATCGCTTGACAGCCGCGGTTCAGTCGCCAAGGTGCGTCCGCTTTCTCCTTCTTCTTCGCCGGCGCTTCCACCCGGCTTCTTGTTCCTGCACGACACGCGCCAGCAACCATGGGAGTGTTTGGGGGGAGGGCGGAGACCGACCGAGGCCATTCTCCAATCTATCCGCTTCCGCACCGAGCTCGGCGGACTCTCAGCGCACCACCTTTCGGTACTCGCCTCGCCTCGCCCTCGCCCTCGCACGTCGGCACGTGAAGCGCAGACTCGCGCCTCGCCTGCCCTTCGCACGTCCGCCACCACGACAGAATTTCTGCTGCTGCTGCAGTCCGACCACGTCCCCGCCCAGGCAGGCACGCTGGCGTCCACGGCTTTTTACGCGCCAGACTGGCCCGCGGCCTCACCGCCCTTCGACGCCGTGGCGTACACTTCGCCCGACGACTTTGAGAGCATGAAGGCGCTCGAGTCGGCCGCGTTGGACGACGCCGGGCTGCGTGGCCGCAAGCGGAAAGCGGCGAACGCAGAGCTTGGCGGCTCGGCGTCGCCCCAGTCCCCGCCCGACTCCAAGAAGCGCTCGCTGGCGTCGGCGCTAGCGTCGGCGTCGACCTCGCTGTCCAACGAAGAGAAGCAGGCCAAGAACCGGTTGTTCGTCAAGCGCTGCTACTACAAGAAGCGAGTACGTCCAAGTTGGTTGCCGCCCTCACGATAGCAAACGTCCGTCTCACCGCCACTGTCTTGCTTCCAATCCTCGCAGGAGCTACTCAAGACGATGCGGGACGAGGTGACGCAGCTCGAGACCCAGTTCGCCGACGTGTTCGGCTCGTGGCAGGCGCAGAACGCGGACGCGCCGGCCGCCTTCCAGCGCGGCGAGCGCCTCATCACGCTGCGGGACCTGTACGCAGAGCTGACGCTCGTGCGCGGCGCGCTGCTCGAGGAGCAGCAGCAGCTCAAGCTGCGCCTCGCCGAGCGCTTCCACTTCCGCCAGCGCCTGCTGCAGCTCTATGAACCCGCCACGTGAGGCGCTCGGCCACTCTACATGCACTGAGTGGTGTTTGTTCCGGCGGATCGAATGGCGATCGCCCCGGAATGGGAGCGCGGCAGGATATTTATGGCGATAACGCATGACGAAAACATGGCTTCGCCCTGTCAACATAAGATTCCCTGCAATCGCTGTCTGTCTGACCAGCGAAAATGGACGCCTAGAAAAAGTACCGGACGCTACCATCTGTTAAAGACATCAGCGCGGCAAAAACACGCGGCGACGAGTTTCTGTAGCGTCATACAGCGGGAGGCACAGGAGCAATTGGTTCAGAAGTGAGCTGAACCGCGCGAGATTCAGCGCAGCACACATCGACGTCCGCCCTCTGCCTTGGTCCTCGGCATCATCCGCGGCTCTCGCATTGACGCTGACCGCGGCCAATGCCCAGGCAGGCACTGCCTGCGTTCTCGCGGCGGTCACCGCCGACCTTTACTGTATTGGCGGTGACAAGATCATTGATCTGGTTGCACTGGCATTGCTCTGGCGGTTGATTGATGACTGCCGGCTGTTCGTTGTTGCGCTGGAGCCCCCCAGTCGCCGAGAGCGGCTCATGCATGGACACTTGACGGTCTTGCAAAGACACGCGGGTAAATCCCCGCTTCCCCTGCGGATCGCGCTCGCTGACTGCTCGTAAACCACAGCGCGCACGAATCATCGAGGCCTTCCGAGCAGCAGGTGTTCGCTTTTTCCTGAAGTGAATTGCGCGCCAGCCAGGGCGAATCGCCACCAGCGATCACGCGGAGCCAGAATGGCGCGCGGGGGAAGAGAAACGCTCCGCCCTGGACGGTTTTCTGCCGCGGAGTTTTCTGCTTGGGGCCGAAGCGACGCGCACCTCGAACGACATACAGATGCCAAGTGCGGAATCCGTCTCCCTGACCTGTCTCCACGATCTGAACAACCGACGCCCCCGATCCGTTTCGGGGCGACAACATTGGAGACACGAGCATCGAGCTGGGCAGAGGACGCAACGAGAGGATCCGTCTGAGGAAACCTCTTTGCCTCTAGCGGACGCGGCGTTTCGCGCGGTGACGTGGCAAGTGGCCAATGCATTCAACAGTGTTCTGCAGACACGGGCCAGGAAGCTGCAGACACGGGCCAGGAAGCTGCAGCCACGGGCCGTAAAGCTCCATGAGCGAGCGCCACACGGTGAGAATCCCTTCGCTTCCGAGCCGGAGGATGAGCAGCTTTGAGCGGGCGAAGCAGTGGTGGCGGACTTTGGATCCTTTCCAGCCAATCACATGCACTCAACAGCGTCGCCTTTTCCGCCACTCGATGTGCGAAACCAGCTGTTCTCGCCATGTGATTGGTCTAAATCCAGCGATTCTCTCGTCCCCCGACAGTGCGCGCGGCACCCCACCCAGGCGCTGGACAAGCGCCAGAGAAGAATTCGCCCATTATTGGACACGTCCGCCCGACCGACCGGTGCGCCGTCCTTTCCGAACCCGCTTTCTGCCTGCACACCCTCGCCACCCGACCGACCGACCATCCAACCAACCAACCGACCGATAGATCGCCTCCATTAAAGCCGGCGACGACATGCAGTTCCAGGACCTGTCGCTCACGACGGGCGGCAGCAGCGACGATGAGGACATCACGAGCCAGCTGCTAAGCATGCTGGCCGAGGAGATGTCGTCCAATGCCAAGAAGCGCAAGCGCAGCGCCGCGGCACGCGCGGCAGCGGCGGCTCCTGGCTCCCCGCCGTCCTCCGGCGATTCCTCGCAGTCGCAGTCGCCCACGTCGCTGTCGTCGGCGTCTCCGCGCGCGCTGACCCGCCCGCGGCTGGCGGCCGGCGCCTCGGAGGAGGTCAAGAAGGAGAAGAACCGCAACTCGGTCAAGCGCTCGTACTACCGCAAGCTGGTGCGCCGCCCTCTGCGCTCCTCTAGCGGCAACTTAACTGTGTTGTAGTGCGGTGAATGCGCCTTACTGACGCCTGCGGCCTCCGCAGGAGACGCTGGACGAGCTGCGCAAGCACGCGGACCACCTGCGCCAGCAGTACCACCGGCTGCTGTCGCAGTGGGAGGAGAAGACGGAGCGCGAGAAGGCCGAGAGCGCGCAGGAGCCCTCGAGCCTGATGAAGCGCTACCTGGAGCTCTCGCGGCAGCGCGACCGCCTCTGGCTCGAGAACCAGGCGCTGCAGGACGCCTTCGAGGAGCGCGAGAAGGTGTCGTTCCGCTTCCAGCGGCTCTTTGACGTCAACTACCAACTGGTGCGTCCCGTGACCGTATTGTACGTTGAAACATGGCCCGTCGGTCCACATCTAACGCCTCTGTGTCCGTGCAGATGGATCACTCGATCACGGCCCCCGCGGAGCACGAAGTCCAGATGCCGACGCCCATGATCGTGATGGACGAAATGTCGTTCGAGGCCTTCACGCGGTTCGCGCGCGAGGCGCAGCAGACGTTCGAGGCGTTCGTGTCGAGCCGGCACAACATGATCACGACGGACACGGCGCTCGGCTGGACGTGCTCGCACGTGGCCAAGGACAACTCGTTCGGGTACTACTTCGAGAAGCACTTCAGCGCGGACCGGTTCGCGAGCGTGGACGCCGTGCTGCTCACGGCCTGGGAGACGTTCACGAGCCCGGACCGACACAGCAAGCTGTACGCGCCGGCGCTGCACACGCGCTTCCACATCATGCAGATCTTCGACGAGAACAGCTACGTGCTGTTCCGCACGATGGAGAAGGAGGGCGAGGACTCGATCACGACAGCGCTCATCGTCATGACGCGCATCCCGCACGAGACCACGGGCGGCTTCCTCTTCCTCTGCAAGGGCCTCAAGCGCGAGGAGCACACGCTGCGCGTCGAGGACTCGGCCTCGCTCTCGCTGCGCAAGCGCCAGGAATGGCGCCAGTCCATGTACTGGCTCAACGTCGAGGAGCTGCCGGCCGACGACCCCAAGAACATCGGCGTCGGCAAGACGCTCAAGGTCGTGCACGGCGGCATCATGAACAACATGGGCGACCGCAGTCGGTCCTTCTGGCTGTTCGAGAACCTGCAGATCGCGCTGCGCTGGGAGCAGAACCTCGGACTCGGCGAGCCGCTGTCTTGAGGAGAGGCGGAGGGTGGGCGAAGGGCTCTGCCGCCGCTGGCAGAGACCTGTGCCGGCCCTCAGCCCAGCTTGACGTCAACACGGCAGTGACGCGAGAGCGGTCATGGCGCGGCGGCCAGTCGGACGCCGCAGGAAGCCGACGCCGCGCGCATTCAGCGGCTCACGAGGAGCTCGCTCCGCCGACGTGTCGACCGATAGATGTGCGAGTGTAGTGGATGCGTTTGCGCGCGTGCCGGCGGTGGCGGCTGACCGACCAAGCAGCAGCAGCAGCCACGGACAGCTCAGGGCCCCCATCCCGCCGCGTCACGCAGCGCCGGCGTCCGGATTCAACCAGTCGCAGCGTGAACCGCCAGCCGCTTGTCTGTCAGTCGTCCGTTGCAGCGTGACGCTCGCTGCATCATGTGGTGGCTTGCGCGGCGCTCATCCTTGCACCATGCCTACCTCAAGTCGCCGCGTTTCGTCGGGGTATTATAAGTAACAGGTCGTTTTCTTAACAATTGCGCGATTGATACTATCAGATCACACAGTGTATTCGGCCTCAGTAGCCGCGATTGCCAAGCGCAAGCCCAAGAGAAGCGCGCCCATCTTCGCGGCGCTGGACTCGACGCAGTGTCGCCGCCTGCCGGGTGTGCATTCGCCGTCAAGGCGCCAGTCGGCAGCTCTCTTTTCCGCTTTTGCCGGCTTCCGCGCACCCCGTCCGCCGTCCGTCCGCAGTCCGTCCGCAGTCCGTCCACAGACCTTCAGCTGTTCGTCCCAGTCCGTCGACCGATTCCGTCCGCACTCCTATTCCGTCCGCAGGCCGCCCTAATCCGCCCGCAGTCCGACCGCAGTCCGACCTCGCTCCGTCTCCAGTCCGTCAACGATGGCCTTCGCCATGAACAAGCGCATCCAGCAGCAGTTCCTGCAGGACCTCGAGTTGTCGCCCGCCGAGCTCGACCGCCGCGAGCGCAACCGCAGCAAGGTCCGCCGCAGCTACTACCGCAAGATCGTACGTTGTCCAGCCTGCTCTCGCCCTTGACCCCTGGCCTTACCTGTCGCCTTCTCTCCCCTCCATCCAGTACACTTTGACCGAGCTGCGAGAGCAAGTGGACGCGCTCGAGACCAAGTACGAGCGCCTGCTTCAAGCGGTAGACGCATCCATCCAACCCCTGGACGCCGGCGCCGCCCTGGACGCGCTGCTCAAGGGCGAGGACGTCGAGGATGAGGATGAGGACTCGGAGACCACCGACTCGGCCACCAGTCCGCCTCCAACGGCCAAGCAGGCCGTCATGACGGTGGAGCGCGCGCCTCGCGCTCCAGCGGCGACGCCCAGTCTGCTGCAGCTGGCGCGCGTGCGCAAGGCCTTGTACCAGGAGAACGAGGAGCTGCGCGGCCAGCAAATGGCCTTCTCCAAGGCGCACGCGAGTCTGCAGCACCTGCTGGACGCGCGCGCCGAGGCGGACAAGTCCGGCTTGAGCCTGGACGCGTCCTCGTCCTCGCCGTCGCCCTCCAGCTCGCAGCTCATCATCCTGGCGCGCCGCTTCTCCATCGAGGAGTGCCTGGAGGCCAGTCGCGTGGGCTACCGCCGCGTGGCCGCCTACCTGGACGCGCAGCGCTCCGTGCCGGCACCGCGCACGGCCATGGGCTGGGCCGACCGGCGCGTGTACCCTGGCGACGGGTCGCTGCGCTTCTGCTTCTCCAAGCACTTCGCGCGGCGCTCCGGCGCGCAGCTGGCCGCCGCCACGTGGAGCCTGCTGACGTCGCCGCGCCGCGTGCAGAAGCTCTTCTCGCACTACCTCAACATGGCGCAGCACGTGGTGCAGCGGCTGGACGTCAACAACGTCGTGTGCCTGCGCACGGTCAACCAGACGGGCCAGGACGCGTGCCTCAAGAGCCTCTTTCTGCTCACGCGCTTCGAGACGGACCGCGGGTTCATCATCCTCGCGCACGGGCTCGACCCCGCGCGGCTCGACGACGACGTGCTGACCATCGATATGGTCGGCAAGCGCGAGTGCTGGCAGGACGAGTTCACCTGGTGAGGCCCCGTCGTCTCTGAGTGTGGACCGATCGGCCTGCTGACTGACGTTGCACCCGCCATTGACAGGATGCTGGTGGAGGACGACGAGGACGGCGGGGGCTGCCGCTTCTCGTACGGCGGCGCCATGCTCGCCGAGGACCCGCACAACGTCTTCTGGGGCATCGAGGTGCTGCTCGTCATCCTGCGCTGGGAGACGGACACGGTCGCGCCGCTCTTCACGCTGCGCTGCAACTGATCGAGGCGTCTTGACTCCATTCCCAGTCGGCCAGTTGGGGGGCCCCATCGTCAGCCCGTGCATGTATTTAGAGTAAGTGTACATATCGCTAGAGAATCAGACGTGCTGGTCGTTCGCCCGCCTTGTCAGCTCTTGCCGCCCGCCTCCTTGACCGACACGTTGTACTTCTGCAGCAGCCCGGCGAGTCGCTCCGTCGAGTACTCCCACGGACCCGAAGGCTGCGCCACCGCTGGCGTCTTTGCTGTCATCGAGGCAGCCACAGGCGGCGGCAGCGGCCGGAGGAGAGTCGGGAGCAGACTCGGCGACGAGGCCGAGCCGCCGGCGTCTGGGCCGTACAGGTCGGCGTACCGCTTGTACTTGGAGTGCGGCTGCGACTGCAACGGAGTCTCCAGATGGCCGTCGTCGTCTTCAAAGCCCTCCACCACCGAGTCAAGGCCCGTTGCCACACACGCGTCGTCGTCCGCGAGGTCCTGATCCAGCTCGTGGATCCACGAGACGGGCTTGATCTCGGCCGTGAGCGGCGACGAGGCCGCCCATGGCGACGCGGCCGACGTGTTGGCGGCCCGGTAATAACTCACTTCAAGCTCGTCCAGCTGGTTGTTGGCCGCCTTGCTGCTCATCGGCAGCGGCCGCAGCTTGACTCCACTGCTCGGGGTCTTCTTGTGTCGGCGCAATTTCATTCCCTGATTACTCGGGCGGACAGAGTCTGCGACGACAGGGGAGGCGGTTGGCTGCTTGCTAGTGGTCGACCGCTTGCGTCGAGCACTTGCTGCCGGCAGCGCCGCGGGCACCGGCAGCCGCTTGGGCCGGCTCCCGTCCACCAGCGGCGTCAAATCCTGCGAGTAGCAGTCGAGCGTCTGTCTGCGCCGCTGCCACAGCTGCCGCGTGTGCTCCTGGATCTCGCTCTGCAGTCGCTTGTCGGCTTGCTTGTCTTTGGGTGGGGGTGGCGGAGCAGGCAACTGCTCGGCTGGAGGCTCTACTGCTTCCTTAGAGCTCGATGGAGACGCAGTCAGCGCCACGGGTGGCTTGGGCTTCTTCTTCGCCTTGCTCTTGGTTGATTTGGGCGTCTCCGTCGCTTCGTCCGGCGCCTCGAACTGCCGGAAACGCTCCTCCTCCTCGCGCTTGCGCCGCTCCAGCAGCATCCACACGTGGCGCCGCCGCTCGCGAGCCAACGCCCGGGCCGCCGCGTCCTGCTCGGCCTGCGCGCGCTTGGCGGCCTGCAGCTGCTCCTGCTGGGCCTGCAGCACGTGGTGCTGGTCGCGCAGCAGCTGCAGCTGGTCGAGCACCTTGGCCTCTACGCGCAGCAGCTGCGTCAGTCGTGCCGGCACATTGGCGTTGGCATTGGGGCTCGACAGCGGGCTGGACCCTGGGCGAGTCTGGTTCTGGTCGTCCGACGCGGCCAAGCGACCCGCGCAGTCCGCGCACAGCGACACGTCTCCGTCCTCGCCGAGCGCGTTGTCGTCCTTGCCGAGCGTGTCGACCGGTCGCGGCGCCAGCGCGAAGCACACGATGCAGCAGGCCGTTGACCGGCTCGAGGGTGCCATCCACGTCCGCCCCTCGTCGTCCGACACGGCCAGCCCGCTCGCGGCCTCGTCCGCCTCGCGCTCCGCAAACCGCCGACTCCGCCACAAGCTCTGGATCACACGCGCCGCCCGCCCGCGCCAGTCCTCGCCGCGCTGCCAGCTCCTGCTGCCGCCACCAGCGTCGCCATCAGCGTCGCCACCTGCGTCCACACTCGCGCCATCGTCGCCGTCGGCTGGCCGCATCGCAGCAACTTCAATCACGAGCGAAAGGCCTCCGACCAGCCTTGCCGCACTGGCTATTGTGGGACCACCCGCACTTCCTTTTTTAGCACGCAGCACCCGGAACGTCTTGCCTCAGCTGCAACCTCAGCTTTTGCCTTTGGCTCATCTTTGACAGGCATTGCGCCATTCGAGCGCCAGTGATGCGAGGGCGTCACCAAGTGTCGGTGTTAAAAGCTCGGATTTCGCGCGACTGTCGACATCAAGTTCGCAAAATTAACCAATCAAAACGCGCGAAGTGCTGCGTGTCAGGCGAATACCGTAAAACCTGTGTTGTATCCGACACCGTTATTTCTGTCATCGCAATCATGCAACTTTTCAGACAATCAGGAAAACACCTGGAACATCAAAAATCGACGAATTAGCTCTCGGGATGGTCACCATTGGATTCAGGGGGGGGGTTACCACCGGAACCCTCCCACCCCGGGCGACAACTCCAACACTGTCCTGCAGTGCAGTGCAACGTGAAATGCGAGCCGTGTTTAAGCAGCCGCGCATACGCTGCGCGCGCGCGCGTGCGCAACTACACAGTCATCTCGCCGCCACTGAGCATTCTATCAACGACATCTGCATCACGATCAACCTCGCCTACCTCGGTATCAAGGAGGTTTAGGCTCTCCAGCCGCTCCGC
>JAADXY010000637.1:0-17536 GCA_023338065.1 Phytopythium montanum
AGGTGTCGACGCTTTCGTGAAATCTCTCCGAGTGGCTGTTTTTGAGTGCATGGATCTCGTTGACGGCGTAAGCTTTCACTACCAAAGCGTCACCAATGTTATCACAAGATACAGAGGTGTGTGATGATGTGAGATCCATTGAATATAGCGTCCGCCCGCAGCTTGCGTTTTTGGAGTCGTATCCCAAATCGGCCCTTTCATTGCAGTTGACAACCGGCTTCAATCTTAAACATAAGTTTTTTAAACACATCGCTTCTTCGTGATGATTATTGAAATAGGATAGTTATACATTCGTATACCATGACTACAGATTTGTAGCCATGACAACATATGTATGAGACATTTTATGGTTTTAGAGCCCCAAAGCGAAACTTGTGTCGTGTGATACACATCACTTTGTGTGACGCACACCAATTCATGTGTTACACATTACAATATGTATCACACACCAATTCGTGTGTTACACATCAAGTTGTGTGTCGCACACCAATTTGTCGGCTGCATACGAGAAGGAAAAAAAAAAGAGCGCCAACCAGAACACAAGCCCGTGCGCTCCACCTCGAACCTCAGCACCTCCGCCGCCACCCTGCGCCGCTCGCGGTACGTCCGATGATACTGGGTGTTGCGTGACACTTCGGGAGCAGGCGGCTGGGCTGGCGCGTCGTCCTGGGTTTCGATGTTGTCCACCTCCTGTAACCGGGCGTGCGCTCGGTTACTTGGCTTACACTAGCGCTGACTATTGAGGAAGCGTTTACGTAAATACTGTGTGGATTACCGCACAGTATTGTAATAAAGCGAAGTCTGAGCTTTGTGGCGAAATGAGAACTGAATTGAATGGTGTTTAGCGCGCGTCGGTCACTGCCGGACTCGCGCAAGGTCCTAACCTCTATCCTTGTATGCATGCATTTTCAGAGGTCCCCGACGGGTGGACATGAGAGTCCTACGTGAAGTGAAGAGTCGTGATTGGTCAATAATCACGACTTTTGGCCAATCAAATGGCAGGACAGTCACTGACTGACTGTCCGACTCTAACAGAGGACTGTGTGTGGTACACACAGGCATGGACAGAGACTTATGAGTACAGTTCGACTGTACTCAACGGGTTCAGTGGCGTACCCCGGGTACGCCAAGTGTACCCCGTTACACCTCCATGTCGTAGTCGTCAATCGTCTGGAGCTCTACAGAGCGGAGATCCGCGTCAAGCTCGTAGCGCAGCATCCAGTGGCGCCTCGATGCTGTCACCGCTGCCAGCACGTCGCGCTCCATGCACAGAAGGTTATAGCGCGCCGGACGGCCCCACGTACCCGAGGCGAGTAGCTCAAAGAGCCGATCGAGTCTCTCCGCCATGGCCACGTTCAGATTGTCCGTGTGGCGCATCCACGCCCGCTCGACTTCAACACATGTGCGTGTTAGAGCCTCAAACTTAGATGCAGCAGTAGTGTCAGACAGGGAGATGCATCAGCACTTACATTGCCCGGCGCGCTCGGACACCGACCGGTTGGGGTTCTCTGGGACCAGGAAGCCGTAGACGACGGCGACGACACGCCATCGCCGGTTGCCCTGCGTCTGAGTGGGGCCGCCATCCTACTCACCGTTGTGGCAGCGGAAGCGAGGCCAGACCGATACGGTCTTCCCGACGTACGTCGTCCCGTCCGTCGAGACCAGCAGGTACACGAGCGTGTTGTCTCGACGATGCATGAGTTACAATGGCATGGTGCCGCGGGTCGGAAGGTGTCGTGACAAGGTAACTGGTAAATGAATACATTTATCCAGAGTGGCAAGGAGTTACAATATATTTGTCCAGAGTGTATGTTTTTACCCAATTCGATATTTGTTGAAGCGCAGAACTGGAGGAGAGTCGTTGTCGTAAAGACGGTAGGAAGGATTGTGATTGCTATATCTCAACATATCTGCTTGGAGTGCCATAGGAGCACCAGGGATCCGTCTTCGACGCTCCTGACAACCAGTGATTGGCTCTCTGAACTGCTTGACACGGTTAGCAATATTGTAACCAGTAAATCTGGCCCAC
Source organism: Phytopythium montanum (assembly GCA_023338065.1). NCBI lineage: Eukaryota > Oomycota > Peronosporomycetes > Pythiales > Pythiaceae > Phytopythium > Phytopythium montanum. The sequence continues at coordinate 2,030 of JAADXY010000637.1, forward strand.
AGTTTGCGGTTGGGTTTCAACACCCTCCCTCAATCGCAGCTTTTGCCGCCGGGCGGATGCGGATACGTTCAGAAGGCACTTCAGCTTGGAATGCATACTTTAATCAAGTAGAAATAAATGTTTGTCAAAGGTAAGAATCGAGGTGCAATGGACCGCAGCAACCTCTCTCGTCCTCACGAACGGAGGCAGAACCAAACGGCCTTTGTCCTTCCGCTCGTGGGGCTTTGAACGATGGGAGGTGGAGCGCACTCTGCAATTTCCTGACGACAAGCTCCTTCGCCTCCAAGTCAAGCTTCACGACAGCAATGGTATGTGATGTATACTTGTGTATTGTATATATGATTGCATGTTGTGTGTCGTGACAATTTGGCTCGCCATGAGGGCGGTCCTCGCGCGTTGCTGGTTATGCCGGCACCTCTGCTATGTAGAGGCTGTGTGACATGCCATTTTCGGGGTGGAATCATTGATGGCCATGCACAATTTCGCTTTTCTGATCGTCATTGACTTGTTGACTTACATTCACTAAGGAAACTTGGATGCAGGTTCAGACACGTGATCGCGCCGTGGTTTGCCAGAACTAGAGCGGGACGAGCGAGATACTCGCTCAGCGGCATGTTCAGCTTGAACAACGCCCTCCATTCCCGCGACTTCCTCACCCGAGCTCGGATGGCGGACGCCATCGACACCCTGGAGTGCCGTGACCCGCCGGGATCTCACGGCGACCGGCGCTATGGCGGCTACAGCATGGCTGCAATGCATCTCGCTCTGCGACGTGTGGGATACCAGCTCAAGTATCTGAGCCCGACAAACGGCTTCTCCGGCTCTGAGGTACGCCAATTCGACTTGGGTTTGTATTGAAATTTTCTGATCTGACAATTATTTACGTTTCACTATAGGCTCGCGTCATTAGGCGCATCGTGCACTCGAGCTGCGAGCACATGCTGATCGTCGGCCTGCCACCCGGACAACAACGCGGGATCTACCACTGCATCGCTCGTGCATACGTCGGTGGGAAGTTCTAGCTCATCGACTCGGACAAGTTGGTGTACAAGCCGTGCACGGCTGACAACCTTCGCAGTTTCTTCGATTCTATCGGTTGTGTGTACGCTATAGAGCGGACAGGACAATAGTAATCCAGAGCATATCTTCTTTGTATTTTCAATTGTCTCTTCCTTTTCTATTGTCTTTCAAGGGCTCTATAAAATGCAACGGGATATTCGATATCGCTCTTTCTTTGCTATGGCAGATTGCATGCCGTTAAAGACGGAAATATGATGAAATTGCAGGGTTGGAATTTGGTGTTGGACGATTTGACATGTGTATTAACGTCAGCCGCACCATTAAGTCTGATGGTTTATCCTTGTTTGAAGTGGTTCAGGCGGATCATTCCGGCTTTCTCTCGCAGCTTTACGAACTTGTCCTTGGCTAGAGCTTTGGTGAAGATGTCTGCCACCATTTCCCCTGAGGGGCAGTACTGGACCACGAACTCGTGGCGCTCTACCTTCTCTTGTACGAAGTGATATCGTACGTCGATGTGCTTTGAGCGACCATGCAGCTCGGGGTTGCTGGACAGCTTGATGCAGCTTTGGTTGTCCTCGTGGATCGTGATGCTGCGCTTGGGTGCAAACCCCAGCTCAGACATGATGATCTCCAGGAAGATCGTCTCCTGCATGCAGTGGCAGAGGGCAATGTACTCCGCCTCCGTGGTTGAGAGGACCACCGTGTGGTGCTTGCGGGACACCCACGAGATCGGGCTGATCCCAATCATCGTGATGTAGCCGCCCACAGACCGTCTCGTGTCCGGGCAGTTCGCGATCCGCGGCAGTTCACCGCAATTTTCGGCGCGTTCCCTATTGAACGCCATTCAGACGGACATCATCACGTATTTAACTCGACAGTATCCCAGTCCCTTGATCTCACCACCCGTATCTAACCTGAATTGAATCTCGGCGTGGTCGCGCAGCCGTCCTCTTCTTTCTCGTGCTGGTCCGCGTTGCCGCGCGCCGACCCATTCGGGAGAACAAGAAACGCCGCGAAGGCCCAGCACGACGTCAAGACTAAGAGACCTGCCTGCCCATCTGCAAGTAGCCAATCGCTGCGGTAAGCCGACGCTACTGCGTGGCAACATCATGGTCGGGCGCCCTTCTCACCGCGTCTCGTAATGCGCCTAGGCGCTCGCTCCCCCTACTGGACCATGACGGGCCTCGCGGTGGGGTCCCCGCCGACGAGCAAGGTGCAGGACGTGGTGCCATTCGAGGGCCGGTTCCCGTCCTGGGAGGCCTTCGACGTGGCGCGCAAGGCGCACTGCGAGAAGACGCACACCATGTACGTGTGCCGCAACACGGTCAAGGTCGAGGTGGCCAACAAGCGGCGCAAGCTGCAGGTGCCGCCCTCGTGGGTGTACGACCGCAAGGTGTACGTGTGCACGCACGGGTACCGGCGCATCTCGCGCTCGAACGGCGCGCGGCCGCGGCAGAACGTGCGCTACACGAACTGCAAGGCGCGCTTCACGGCCAGTGTCGTGGTGAGCGAGGTGGTGAGCGACCGGCCCGTGCTGTGCATCCAGGTGACGGGTCAGCGCATGGAGCACGACGACCACCCCGTGTCGCTCGAGCAGTGGCGCAACTACTCGCAGAACCGCGCGTCCATCATCGAGCACCCGTACCTGACACACGAGGCCGAGCTGCTGCGCCGCATCGGCTCGGGCAAGCGGCTCGCGCGCGAGCACATGGAGACGCTCAGCGGCCGCGTGTGCACCATGAAGGACATGCACAACCTCTACGCGCGGCTCAAGAAGCGCGAGGACACGCGCAAGACCAACTCGGCGCTCGTGCAGACCAACCCGACCGTGCGCGTCGAGACGGTGCTGCAGCAGTTCGTCGACGCGCACGTCGAGAACCACGCGAGCATCCTCGCGGGCGACGACGGCTGCAACGAGGCCATCTGCATCGCCAGCAAGGCCATGAAGGAGCACCTGACCGTCTTCCCGGAGCTCGTCATGCTCGACGTGACCATCATCGGCACCGCCGTGACCGCTCCTCCGCCATCCAACCAGACCGCGAGCAACCAGCCGGCTGGGGCCAAGACGGGCGCGACGCTCGACTTGATGCTGGACGACGACCACGCGTACAGTCAGCGCAGCCAGTTCCAGGACGCGCAGCAGTACCAGCAAGACGCGCAGTACCAAGTTCCGGTCATGCAGCAGCAGCCACCGCAGCAGCAACTCATCCCGCACCAGCACTTGCAGCAGCAGCTGCTCGGGTTCCTCTGCATGGACGCGCTGGGCAACAGCAAGCCCGTGTTCCTTTCGCAGACGCTGCACTCGTCGCAGGCGCTGCTGCGCCGCGTGTGCCAGGACTTCAAGCGCACGCACCCGCTCTGGACGCGCATCAAGGTGCTCGTGATGGAGAAGCTGCTGCCCGAGGTGGTCGAGGTGCTCGCGCACGAGTTCCCGCACGCGCGCCTGCTGCTGTGCCAGTTCCACGTGGTCAAGTTCCTCAGCTCGCTCATCGCGCAGGGCGAGTTCGGCGTACCGCAGGACTTTGCGCTGCAGGAGCAGGTGCGCGAGCTCATCCAGCGCCTCGTGTTCGCGCACTCGGAGCGCGACTACAACGAGAGCAAGTCGCTGCTCGCGCAGGTGCTCAGCGGCCAGTTCCACCACCACCACCACCACCCCGACATGTTCCACGGGTACGCACAGCACCCGCTGGTGGCCCACATTGACCAGCACTGGGAGCCGTACCGCCACCTGTGGACGTCCTACTGGCGCGTCCAGGTGTTCGAGTTCTCCTTCTTCTTCACCAAGGGCATGGAGTGCTTCTGGAACCCGCTCAAGTCGGCCTTCGAGCGCACCGGAGGCATCGCCAGCACTGGCGCCGTCGCGGGAGTCGCTGGCGCGGCCGCAGTCGCCGCCGCCGCCGCCGTCGCCGCTGGTTGTGACACAGACCTGCTGATCCCGGACGAGCCGCAGCACGTGGAGCACCACAGCGACAGCGGGAGCGACACGGTGGAGCACGAGGGCTCTGACAGCAGCGACGGCCGCAGCTTGATGGCGACGTCCAGCGCCATGGCCACCACGAGCGGAGCGATGACCAGTGCGAGCGCGCACCTGGGTGGCGGTCGAATCGTGGGCTACGCGAACGGCGGGAACGCGTCGCTGGCGCGGTGCATCTCGGAGGTGCTGACCATGGTGCGCTTCATCGAGGAGGAGTGGACGGCCAAGATGCTCATCCTCGAGATGACCAAGCCCGTGACCGAGTTCAGCAGCGACCCGCTGCTGCACTTCATGGTCAACTGCCTCAGCGCGTACGCCGTCACGCTCGTGAGCTCGCAGGTGAGCATGCAGACGGCGCACGCGGCGGGCACGGTCTCGATCACCAAGATGAACCGCTCCAAGTCGAGCCAGCACGCGCACGCGCACGCGTACCACGGCGGCGTGGTGGACCATCACCACCACTTTGTGGGGATGCCGATGCACTCGGACGGCCACCACGGCGGCGCGTTCGACCCGATGGACGCGCACCACGGACAGTTGGCGCACCCGCCGCAGCACCACGACCACCAGCAGCACCTGGACGACCACGTAGCGCTGCCTCACGAGCCGCCGCACGATCCGCACCACCACCAGCAGCAGCAACAGCATCACGGCGCGGACCCCCACGACCACCATAGCAGCTCGTCGACCGGACTCGTGCGCTGGTTCGACCGCGCGACCAAGAAGCGGCACGTGCTGCAGCGCGACGCGAGCGGCTGCGACTGCGAGTTCTACGACCTGTACCACCTGCCGTGCGAGCACCTCATCTACTACGAGGTCTCGGTGCTCAAGCACAAGCAGCTGAGCATGAGCGCTGTCGGCCGCCGCTGGTTCCTGCGCACGTTCCAGATCCCCAAGATCGCCTCGCAGCGCGAGTCCAACGAGGTCCGTCCTGCGTCGCCAGCCGCGTGGTAGATGTGCACCATGTCGAGTCGTCACTGACCTGCGCTGTGTGTGTGCCTTCGTGGTTGACGCAGATCGAGTACCACATCCTCTAGCAGCCGCCCGCCGTCGCCGTCGCCTTCGCCTTCCCGCCCCGCCCCGCCCTTGATGCATGTTGTCGCGTCCGTCGCGAGGGTGCGTGCATGCGTCCGTCTCCAGCTGTGTACATCTATAAGCGGGGTGCCTATCGAGCGAGCGAGCGCATTGCAACTCCTTGTGAAGCGCAGGAGATCCTTGCGTTTCAACTGCAGGCCATTGGCGTTTGACTAGCGGTACACACTGCTTCGGGTTGAAGTGGAGCAGCAGCACCCCCGGAAGCGCAGGGAAACGCAAGGCTCGCTTGCTTGCTTGGTGTACGCTGTCTCCTACAGCTTACGCTGGCTTTGACAGCACAGCATCCAGCTTATGGTTCCAACTGAGCAATCGAGTCGACCGCATTCCCACTGTTTACCCAAGTGGCACCGGGGTAATCCTTGCCGGCGGCGTAACCGTTGTGTACCCACCTCTGAGGTGGCGACGTTCGTGGCAAGAGGGTACCCTCCTGGCTGCTGAGATGCCTTGCGGAGTGTCCCAATGCACCGCGCTCCAAAGGTGCCATGCGACCTCGCATGTCGGCGATTTGCAGCCGCAGAGGAGCGGGGGAACGTGTCGCGTATGGCCTTCCCTCGCTGGTGGCGGCGAGTCATTTTTGGCCCAACTCTTGCCGGCGGAGAGTTGATGATGATCGGCTGAAGGTGGCAGGCAGGCAGGTAGGTGCAGCATGATGGTGGATCGACCCGATCGCCAGGGATCAGCATGCGGCGTCAGCATTGGCAAGTGCCTGACGGCTGATGCTGGCGAGGTGCAGGCAGTACCGTGGAGGACAACGGGAATCGCACCGTTGAGGTTGCAGTAAGTGCGAATCGCCATGGGAAACGGTAGACGAAACGGAAGTGCCTTTTGCGCGGGTTTTCGCGTGCAATTCGCGCGCGGCGTCTGAGCTCGCGCGCTCCACCCCACAGCCACACCATTGTTCTTGTAAGCATGCACGCGCCGGCGCTTGCATCGAGCGTTCGGGCGAGAGAGCGAGCGATTAATATCACGGACATCGAAGTCGTTGCCAAGCTGCCGCGCGCCACCCCACCGTGGAGTGGCGGAATCACAAGGGACAGATTAGTTGTGCCGATGACGGCAAATCATTGACGAGAAACGACAGTGGGACTGCAACGAGGAGGCGGGTATGGGACACGTCGGTCGGTCGGGTCGGTCGGTCGAGGCTCGAGCGTCCAACTGGCCTGCCGTTTCGCCGTCGTCACGCATGAAAGAGCTGGCTGTCGACGTTGAAAGTCCTAAGGAAGGCGGAAGGAATGGTGGCGGTGCCGCGTTCAATCTGGACGCGCGCCTGTGATTTAGGGCCGGACGACTAGCGTCGAGGGAGCGGTATCACCCCTGCGTGCCTTGGCGATATCTGAACCGCGGAGACGTGTATCAATACCGGCAGCACGTCGCGCGGGCGTAGGTTTGGCTTGCTTCCCTCACGACCATGCCACCACCAGTCGGTACAGAGCCGCCCAGCCAGCCAGCGGACCACCCATTCGTTGCGTTTCCGCCTCTGACGCGGTCGACGCTACCTTTTGGTCTCAGGCGCCGGACTGAACCTAAAAAAAAAAAGAGTGCAAGTGCAAGACCGAACGTGAGTGATCCCAAAATATCAAACTTCAACGCCCAAGCGGCTGGTCGACGACGACCAAGGCGGTCGCCAACAGGGATCGACATGCCGAAATGGCAAGCGAGATGGCGCTGCGAACAGCGGGGAGCCAAGCAGGCAAGTGTAGGCAAACACCGCCGTCTTGCAGCCGCACAAGCAACATGCAGCACGGCGCGGCGGCACGACGAATTGGCTCTCCGCAAGGGCGGAACCATCTTGATGCGCCTCGTCGGTCGGTCCGGCGGGCGGTGCAGCAAAGCGTATTTATGCCGTGGAGGGCGCAAAACCGGGGCAGGTTGTGCCGCCGTCATGATCCCAAAAGTCGGCTCTCGACTACCCGAAATAATCGATTGCGGGGGTTGGCCCATTGCTGCACTGGTAGGGTTCGAACGTGAGCAAGCCACCGCGCAACTGACCCGACGGAACAAGCGAGCAAATGCAATGCCGCCCCCGATATGTGTGTGGTGGTGTGTGGCTCCATGCGGCGTAGTGGCGTATTCACTCCTCTTGCGGATGGCGCTGGGCGATGCCGATGGGGCGGGTTGCGGCCTTGTTCGTCGACTGGGAGCAGGCAGCAGCATCCGAGGGACGGACTCTGCGAAACGCCAGGTTGAAAATCACACATTGAGAGTGCGTGAGAACGATTACGGGCGAATGATTGCTCCTTTCAAAACCACCGCATTTTGCTTTTGCTTTGCTTGTTTGGCACCTTGGCACCTTGGCAAGGCGCTGGATTCGACGAGTGGATCGCTTGACTCGACGCCTAGCGACGCGCGCGCCGTGTTGCGCGCAGCATTGGAAGCGCGCGAAACACACCAAGGTGTCAAACGAGCTAGTCCGAGTAAACCAAGCCACAAAAACACGGTGGCGACATGCAAGTGTCCATCCGGAACTTGGCATCGCAAAACGGACGCAAACTTGGAGAAAGTATGCCAGCTTGGAGAAAGTATGCCAGCTTTGGAGAAAGCATGCCAGCTTTGGCGAATGGAGGGAACACTTGAAAAATGTATGCCGTGTCGCGCGCGACCTTGAAGGTCGCCCTGTCCGTCCTGCGCGCTGATTGGTCGAGGCGAGAAACCGCTCCGAACGCGGGTAGGGGCCGCCCGGCATAGTGTAAATAGGTAAACAAACCGTTACACCATGGAGCGATTGTGCCCCGTCCGTGCCTGTGTGTTGCTGAAGTTTTGGCAGTGCCCCATCTCCCCATAGTGAGACCAAGTGTGGGCATACATTCGCCCAGTGGCGGGATCTTTTTCGGTACAGCGTACCGCTGGGCCGCCGGCCCGCCCGACCCGCAAGCATTGCGCATCGCCCCAAAGAGCTCTCGCGAACTCGCGAACTCGCTCACTCGTCAGCCGCTGGCCGCCGACGGCGAATGCCTGCGGGCTTCATTCCACAATTCGCCTCGCTTCGAGCGCCTCGCGACCGATCGACTCTCCACCATAGCTCCGACTCGGCCCCAGCGTGCGAGCAAGTGCGCTAGGATCACCTCCCCAGCCCCGCGCCGCCTTCTGCCCCCACTCCTGCCGCCGCCGCCATTATGATGGTCGCCGTCGGATCCAGCTCGCCCGTGAGCAAGACGCCGGCGCCGGGCTCCATGTCGCCGACCGCCAGCGCCGGCTGCTGCGTGTCCAAGGGCATCTGGTCGCAGGAGGAGCACGACCGGTTCCTCTCGGCCATGAAGCTCTACCCCAAGGGGCCGTGGAAGGCGATCGCCGACCACATTGCGACGCGCTCGGTGCGCCAGGTGCAGACGCACGCGCAAAAGTACCAGGAAAAGGTCTCGCGCCGGCTACGAGGGCTGCGCAAGTCCAAGAAGAAGCTCGTGCGGCCCGAGCACCGCATCGACGACGAGACCATGGAGCTGTGCAAGCTCGTGGACACGGCCGCGCAAAAGCTTGTGGCCGCGGCGTCCAAGGCCGCGCCGCGCGCTAGCATCAAGCTCGAGCCGCTCAAGAAGAAGACGGCGGTGGCCGCCGCGGCCAAGCCGTCCGCTCCTGTGGCCAAGGCCTCGATCGCTGCTGCTCCTACCGCGACCGTCAAGCTCGAGAAGCTGGAGAAGCCCGTTGTCGCGCCTCGTGTGGCCCCGGCGTCGTCCATGAAGGGCCTCACGGCCGAGGAGCTCGCGGACAGCGACGCGTGCGCGCCGGCGATGGACCTGGAGGACCTGATCAAGGACATTGCGATGGAGCCGCTGCCGCTGTTCGACTTTGGCGACGACTTGGACCTGAGTCTGTTGTCCTCGTCGCTGGCCGTGCCTCCGGTGCCGACCGTCAGCGAGTCCCTGGACTTCCTGATCAACTGTTTGTCCACGTGAGTGGACCGTGGCGTGGTGTGTGTGTGCGTGTGAGTGTAGCGGGCGGCAGTGGGGCGCGCGAACCAAGGAAAAAAACGATAGAGCTAGGCGATGAGAAGCAGAAGACGAGCAGCAGCAGCCAGCACACGCGAGCAAGCGCGACCCCCCCCCCACCCGCCCTGGCAAGGCGAGAGAGCACGGGTACGAGGCAGGTGTGTCGGCTGTGATCTCTCTTCTCTTTTCCGTATTTAAGGAGGAGAGCGGAGCGATAATATAGACACCTCCGCCATCGGCGGGAGGACGAGCAAGCGCGGCGGACGGACGAGCGGAGCGACCGACTGCCGCGGACCAGGCTACCGCAGCTACAGCCTTGAGTCCGGCAGCTCGAGCTCCGTCGGCGGCGAGATTCCCCCCGCGCGTGCTTGCTTTCTCCTGCTGATGGCCATTGGCATCGGTCCGCCTGCCACCACCGCCGCTTTCCCTGAGCTCCAAGGGGAAGCGGCGCCTCTTGCTGCTGCTTGTGCTCGTCGTTGTTTGGATTGGCAGGCCGAGCGCGGACTCGATCGCACCGCATTGACACCGCAGGCATCATCGTACGTGACAGATCGGCGGGCGAGAGCATGGAGACGCGCAGGAGGCGCCGGAAGGCGGCGCCATTGACCATTCGGAGCTCTTGCATTGACATTGACATTGCGACCATCGATCGAGTTGATGAGGAGGAGGAGACTTGACGACGACGACTGCCGCAAGGTTGTCACTGCGTGTGATTCGTGGAAAAGAGGAGTGGGATCGGCCAATGAGAGCGGGGCAACTGCCTCCCGCATGTCGCATGGTGTCAGGCGATGACTGCAAAAGGAAACGGTACAAGTGGTACCAGTGTACCAGTAATGCGGTTCCGCAAAGGGCACCACAGCTTCCCTGCCTGACTTGCACACATCTTGCGCCGCAAGAGTTTTTGGCCAAAGCACTGACATGCAATGGCGCCAGGCGATGGGGATAGGCTCCAGGAAGAAAAATGGCATGGCGCTCCCCATGGCCGCAGCTGCACCAGAGCGGGTATTCCTGTGATCGGTCAATGCGGCAGGCAAGTTGAGTGAGGTCGGCGAAACTTGCCTTTCCAATCGACAATTTTTCGCGACTTTCGTACGATGAATGGATGGATACATTTCGCGCGGCGCCAGGAGGAGGAACCTTGCGCGACTGCCATGAAGATTGAAGAAGCCCGCGTCGAGTCTGTCGCGGCACGCCACTTGTTCTCACTGACGCGCGGGGCTGCAGGCGACAGCATACTGGTCCGCGCCGCTGTCGATGGAAAAAAAATCGGAGAAAGCGCGCCAAATATTTTTTTTCGCGCGTCAATCAATCAAGGCACGACATCAACGCGAAAAATCGCAACCAGCGAGATGCCTCCGCAGGGTGGCAATGGATTGTCGAGATCCCTCTATCCTCATATAGTGAGTCACAAATCGTAATGATTGATTTCTTTTTCAACTTTGTTTTCCCTGCATAACCTGATTTACAACAAAAACAGGTGAAATGCTTGCCTGGTATCAGCAAATTGATTGGCCACTCTTCTCTTACGACCGGCGAACACGGCGCATCCGCATTTTCACTTGCGCTCAGTATGCATCCGTCGCCTGATTGATCGTGTTTTAGGCGAACGAACTTCGACATCCCCAATCCTCTATAGTCACGATGATGGAGAATGACCAAGGAAAGCAAAGGAGCCAAGCCGCAAAGCAAAGTGGTGGTGATGGTGGTGTGCATGTGTAGGCGCGCTGCCTGTTTTCATATTGTTCCTGTGCGATATAAACCCTCGCGCTCCCGGTCGTGGCTAGCAGCCCTCAAGCGGCCCCTATCGATCAGTCGGTGGACCGATGGAGCCGCGCGGCTGAGCTACACGGTCCATACAATAAACGCTCCTCGCTCCTCGCTCCTCCTCGACGCTCGCGCTCTGGTTTATCACCCTCGAGGGTGCATGGGGGGTCGCCTGCTTTCCGCGGCGCCGACCGACCAACACGCTGGGCCGCCGAGTCGCTCGCTTAGGCCAGCAGCAGGTCGATCGCCTCCTGCACGTCTTGCAGGTAGTAGTCGTCCTCGAGCATGGCGTCCAGCGACGGTGCGGCCGCGAACGGGAACGGCTCGACCGTGCCGAGCGCGGCGAGCGTGCATTCGTCCTCGAACGCGAGCGCGCTGACGCTCCCCGGGCTGCTGCACACGCTGCGCGCGCCGCAGTCCATGGCGCTATTCCGGATGGGCGAGTCGGCGGACGAGAGCAGCAGGTGGCCGAAGGAGAAGTCGCCGACCATCGGGAAGGCCGTGGGCGAGCGCGGCGAGTCGGTCGCGAGCATGGGCTTGACGCGCTGGATGCAGCCCGTGGCGTTCACGTCGACGCGGTGCTCGGGGCGAACGAACTTCTTCTTCTGCTTGCGCAGGCCGCGCTGGCGGCGGTTGATCTTCTGCTGGTACTTTTGCGCGTGCGTCTGCACCTGCTTGATGGAGCGCGTGCCGATGTAGGCCGCGATCGAGCGCCACGGACCCGTGGGGAAGAGCTTCATGGCCTGCAGGAACTGCTCGTGCTCGTGCTCGGACCAGAGCCCGCGCGTCGTGGGCGTGCCGACCGGCGGGATGCCGAGCCCGAGCCCGCCGAGGTTGCTGTGGTGCGTGGTCATCATCATCATGACTGGTGCTGCTGTAGCTGTTGCGGTAGCTGTTGCTGCGTCGGATCAAATTGATAAGTGAGTCGGTTGTTGCCGAGCGCACGCGCATTTGCTGCGAAATATTATGCTTCGCTTTGCTTCGGCCGCGACGAGGCCACCGCATGTGCCAATAGCCCAGATGGTGTGGTCTGCTGTGGAGTGCGAGCAAGGATACGTCTGTGGAGGTTTATATGGACGTTTGTATGCCCCCATGTGTCTTCAATGAGAGGCGTACCGGTACGAGCTTTTAGTTTTGGTACCTGTACAACAGTACCGTGTCTGCGATACACGTATCAATGGAGATGGGCGACAAAGGAAGGGCTAGGGCAGTGGTGTGTGGCTCTAAATCCAGCAATTTTCAATTTGCGAGTTTTAAATCCGACTCGGAAAAAGTATGCTGCAACACTTTGAAAGCGCCGCCATTTTGCAGCAAATCGCGCAAATGGCGCTGTTCCATGGTCACTAAACCAGCACATGGGCATGCTGAAGCAAGCTGTTTCTGAGCGCCTTGACACACTTGCCGACCGCCTTTACTTTCAATCACGATCTTGCTCTGCTTGTGGCGCATGTGCCCGAACGAACCAGCTTGGTGTTGAACAGCCGGTCCGATGAACAAGGCTCGATTGATTGCCGCCATTCGCGCAGCGTGTGGCCTCCAGCGCCGCATTGGCATCACATGCTGCATGAGTCGGTTGCAAAGCTCAGCCCGTAGACGCAGTCTGAAGTTTGCTTTGCAGCATACGGCTCCGCATTCGGCTTTACACTTGAGCTTTGTGAGAGTTTCGAAGCGGAATCAAGGCCATTTTTTAATCGGCTCCATTTGTGGACCGGCTTTCAATCTAGCCAGGAACAGTTGTTTTTCGACAAATCTACAAATGGTTACGACCCCTGTCCCAAAAAAGATGGCGTTGGAAGGAAAAGGAAGCGAAAACGGTCGGAATTTGTTTGCCGGAATGCGGAAAAACGTGTGGACAAAAGCAAGAAAACATCGGAATGATGATAAACAATATCGAAATGCCCAACAGTTCTGCGACACAACCCTTACCCCTTCCCAAATGAAATTTTCAAATTGTAATTCAGATTCCCAAAAACGACATACCTTGCCGGACACAACAAAATACGAGGTAGACCATCCTACGGTGCCCAAATATAGCGCCACCGCCATTTGTTGATGTGAAAAGACACGGGTCGCATTTCTTACATTTTTCAAGTTTAAATTCGCGTCGTTGAAGTTGCCAATCCACGCTCTAATAAAAGCCGCGCGATCGTCTCTAAATACTCTCTCTTGGATAAAGTATGCTCGATGCTGCCAATCGATCCGGCGATCGATCACCTCGGTCCGACGACGGACCGGAACACAAGCAGCACTGCCACATCACATAGCACTAGCTGAGCACCGTCGAGCGCTCATCGTCGTCGCCGATGGTGTTCATGGCCACCGCCGCCACCTCCAACGACAACAACCGCAGCGGCGAGCTGCTGTCGCTGTGCTACCGCCAGCAATGGGACACGGCTCGCGTTCTCCTGGAACGCACAGATCTATCGGTACGTACACATTCTTCTTTATTTTTTTTACGCGCAGTGGCTTTGTTCGTGATGGGTCCTCTGGTCAAGGCCACGGATTCTCATGCATGGTGTTGTTGATCTCGCTCCACCTGCAGGCGGCCACCATCTCGTCGGCGCTCGAGCAAGCCGTGGCAGGCACGCGCGAGGTACGAAAAGCTATTTCAACTCCCTCTCGGACGCGCCGCAGTGTCCGATGCATAGACCCCTCGCATCACGCTTATTCTTCGTTGACTTTCCCGCGCTACTGTTCGTGTCCAAAACAAAACAAAAACAATAGGAGACCGCGCTCTTTCTGCTGCGGACTTCACCTCGCTGGGACGTGAATTCCCCCGTCTTCCACAAGGTGAGGCCCACAGCGCTCTATTCCCCCCCTTCAAAACAGTATTAGCTCGGGGACTCTAACGGCTTTTTTATCCACACAATTTTGATCTCAACAGGTGCGAAGTCAAACGTCTTCGACATGGAAATCGCCTTGGCGTTAGGTGGCCGGACTTTGACTTCGCGGCCGAACACCGGCGAAGGTTCTCCGTCGTTCGGCCCCGCGAGAGGAGGGATCCACGATCGACGGACAGACTCACGAACGTCTGATGTGTGCCTGCTCGCTTTCGCTCTGCTTGGCCATGGCGGCGATCAACAGGACGGGAGGACGCTGCTGCACGCCGCCTGCGAGCGTAAAAGCCTGGTAAGCGCAACGCCTTCACGATGCGTGTCAGCCGGGATGAGAAACAGAAGCGCACCGACGGAGGGAGACACACCGAAGCCAGCCCTCCTCCTGTCCGTGTGGAGGGCGAGCGACGCTCCGCTCCGCACCAACAAACGAAGATACGCTCGGGAATTTTCCGCGTATTTTTCGAGCGTCTCCACTCCGACGCGTTGGTGCTCCGGTGTCACCACTCGACTGCACTGTGCTCCTGGACTCATGCTGGAGACTAACGCGATCTCTCTCTCTCTCTCCCTTGTCGCATCATGCGTCTCGCGTCTTCCATCGTGCCCCGTGTTATGATGGCTTCGCGGTCTTTCCTCCCCTTCATTCGGGATCTTTCGTCCGACCTGGTGATGTTGCTGGTCGTCGTCGTCGTCGTCGTCGGCAAATTTTGGTGGCTTGGCGTGGGACGCAATCGGACCAACCAACCAACCAACCAGCCACTCATCCGCGCGCTGCTCCAAGCCGGCGCGCAGTGGAATGTCGCAGACAAACGCGGCGTCCGCGCGTCCGACTTGGCGGGCTGGACCGACGTCGTGTACCCAGCTGTGGCGGTCCCTCTTCAACAATCCGGGCACGCGCTTCGCAGGCTCAATGTCGACCTGAAGGACCACATTGAGACGCTGGACGCGCGCGCTCGCAGCCTTCGACAGGCTTCCACGACGACCGGCTGCGCCGCGGCCGACCTGGTCAGCCAAGTGGACGCCAATCGAAGGTACCGACTGGACATGGAAGCCGGCATCGCATCCACCAAGCGCGAGCTGCTGGTGCTGCAGGACGTCGTCGCAGCCGAAGGCCCCAAGCTCGAGCGACTGCAGCTAGACATCGCGGCAGTCGAGGCCCAACGAACTGTCGCGATCGCCCACGTCGAGGCCGAGCGAGAGGGCATCCACGCGCTTTACAAGCGGCGGGACGCACTTGACGGCCAGAGACAGCGACTGGAGCGACAGCGAGCTCATGTTGGAGCCGAGTGCGCCGTCAAAGGCGAGGTCGTCGCGCTGACACACTCGTTATTGGCGGCGGCTAGTGGCGACGCCAAGCGGCCGCTGGTCCTCCTCTCGCTTCGCGCAATGCAGGCGCTCGCGTCACGACCAGGTACGATCAGATCAAGGTTTGGTGACCGCCTTGGACGCCTCTAACTCGTCGTTTGCGGTGTCGTAGCGCCTCAACGACTGCTTCAGGGTCGAGGAGCGCACGGCCTGGTCGTCGACGCGCTCTCCAGCTTCCCAGACGACCAGGAGGTCCACGTCGCTGCCAGCCGCGTGGTCGTCGCTCTTGGCCGCGTGGAGTCTGGACATGCGAGTGAAGAGGACCAAACCCTCATGCGGCTACTGAGCAGTGCCAGGGAGCGGCTCGCGTCAGGCTCAGAGGCGCTGGTCGAGCTCGACGCTGCGATACAAAGGCTGGCCTAGCAGGTGAGGCTGAGAGAAGGCAAGACAACCAGGCAACGCCGAGGAGAAGGAAGCCACGGATCTGTTGAAGAGCCACGTGCGCTGACTGCCTCGTGCATGGTCCAAATCAAATAGAGAAAGCCTGCCGCGGTCACAGCGAGCGCGGACGCTTGTCGGGCGGCTGGTCCGC
>JAADXY010000638.1:0-17504 GCA_023338065.1 Phytopythium montanum
GATGGTCGTGACGACCTCGCCGAGCTTGAGCTTGTACAGGATGGTCGTCTTACCGGCGGCGTCGAGCCCGACCATGAGGATGCGCATCTCCTTCTTGCCAAAGAGGCGCTCGAACACGCGCGAAAAGGCCATTCCCATGGTTGCTGAGGTGTTCTGGTGCTAGCTTACGCCGCGACTTGCTGTTGCTTCCCCGCTGCTGGTGCTGGTGCTGCTGATGTCCAGGAAACGTCCGAAATTCCCAAATGAACCCGCATTTTGTATGCCGGCGGGGTGCTTTTTGGGAGGCCGCCCCCTCGACTGCAGGGGGTTTCTTTCCCCCTTATTCGGACACCCATTCTCTCTTGCTGACAGTGACAACGACCCGCAAGTTGCAATGCCCCCAATCTAGCAACCCGCCCGTCGTCTGCTCGATCGCATTCACCTTTTTAAATGCATGGGTAGCTTCTTGATGAGCGGCGTTTCAAGGCACTGTGATTCAATTCTGACCTGCGAAAACTGTTGCAGGACGCGCATTTGACCTGAGCGATAGTCCCGCACCTCGGTGGTTGCCAAATAAGGGGGAGAGGACAGATTTAGAATCGAGGCGGAATTCGCCGAAAAGTAACGCCAGGTGATAATCGAGCCAATCAGCGCCTGCCACCAAAGGCAAAAAGTAACCCTAAAACAATAGAAACCACCAAAAGATCGTAGGCCATATATTTCTTTCGCACACAGTACTTGTCAGAAGGCATCCGCCGCGGGATCGTTGGCAACCAACACCAAGAAGCTCGAAGATCGCGGACGTGAACGGTAGGTGTCGCCTTCTCTCGCTCGCTGTGCGCGCTAGCGAGGGTTGCACGCGCACGCAGAGCCAAGTTGGTGTGAGAGGGGCCGTCCGGGGCTTCCGACCGGTGGCGGTAGCGCCTCGGGTTGCGCAGCATAGACGCCAGGATAACGCGTAGAACGCCGAGTGGTGTTGAATGTCTTGGCTCGCGGCCGGCCCTCCCTCTCCGCGTCGCTCGCCATCACCAAATCTCCCCTCCGGCCAGACGCCACCGCGACTTGCTGACTTCATCCCTCACTGCTCTCGTTCCCCCTGTGCAGTAGCGCCGCCTCTTCCACACACACCGCTCACCTCCGTCCATCGTCTCCCTCCGCTCGGTCCATGGCGATGAAGCGCCAGTTCGACGACGGCTTCGGCGCTCCGTCGTTTGCCAAGCGGCCACGTACCGAGTCCAGGGTAACGCGCCTCTCTCCGTGCTCTGTCCTCGCTCCATGCCGTCCTTCCAGGTGCTGAACGTCTCCATGTGGCCCACCCCGCTACTGCTGCCTGCGTCCTACAGGTCCTCTACGTGCGCGGTCTGCCGCCCGACTGCCTCGAGAGCGAGCTGCTGGCGCTGTGCTGCCCCTTCGCCGTCGTCGAGAAGTGCCTGCTGATCCACCCCAAGCGCTCAGCCTTCGTGCAGCTGCCCGACGCCGCCTCGGCCGCCAACCTGCTCGCCTTCTACCAGTCGCGCGACGCCCTCGTGCGCGGCTACAAGATCTCGTTCGAGTTCAGCAACCGCGACGAGATCTCGGTGCGTCCAGAGTTCGACACGCAAGCGCAGACCTCACTCGTCGGCGCGCCGGACGCCTCCTTTTCGGGCCATGGTGCGTCCAGTAGCATCTCTCTTGGTCCATGCAGTGTCCGGTAGCAAGCGTCCTTGCTGACGACGGGTATGTGGCGTGTCGACGCGGCTAGAAGCGTCTACGGGCCTCTTGCCGCCTCGCCGAGGCATCGGAGAGCCCAACACCATCCTCATGGTCGGCGTGTCACGGATCCAGTACGACGTCACGGTCGAGGTCCTGCAACAGGTAGGCACCCACCCACCCGCTCGGTCGGCGGGCGGGCCCGACTCCATTATCTTGATTCAGTGGCCCAATGATCTCTCTTGTTTGACCGACCGACCGACCAACCAACCGATCTATTGACACGGACCGCCAGGTGTTCCAGAAGTTCGGCAATGTGCACAAGGTCGTGTGGTTCTGGAAGAACGACGAATTCAAGGCGCTCGTGCAGATGGAGACGATCGAGCAGGCGGCCGCGGCGCAGGCGGCGCTGGACGGCCGAGACATTTACACGGGCTGCAACACGCTTAGCATCGTCTTCTCCAAGCACGACGAGCTGCGCGTGCGCTCCAACACGGAGCGCTCCCGCGACTTCACCAACCCTGACCTGCCTTCCGAGTCGCCGCCGTGCGGAGAGTCCGACCGCCGCGACTTTGGCCGCTCTGGCCCGCCGAATTCGCAACGCTTGCCTGGTTCCGGCCGCCAGGACTACGGCGGCGACTTCCAACGCTCTAGTCCTGCAGCTGGCGGCTTTGATGACCGCGGCCGTGACCGTGACCGCGGTCGTGACCGTGATCGCAGTCGTGACCGTGACCGTGGCCGCGGCCGTGACCGTGGCGGATCCTACCGCTCGGACCGTTCGGACAGCCGCGAGCGCGGTCGAGACCGTGACCGCGGTAGGGACCGGCGATCGCCTCCGCCAGCTCTGTCCCGCTATGGCAGCCTCCCGCAGTCGAGCGACCGCTCTCGCGAACCTCGCCCAGTGCCTGGAGGCGTCCCGGTGCGCCAGACCGGCCGCACCATGCGCAACGACATCCCGCCGTCCGCCGTGCTCATCTGCAGCAACATGGACCGCGCGCTCGCGGTAATGCTCACGCTCCGTGTCCATGACCCCCTTCCTGTGAGACCAGGATGAGCTAATCCGCCTGCTGTGCTTGTGTTGCTCTGCCTGCTCACCGCACTCAAGACGCCCGACCGGCTGTTTACGTTCTTCGGCTGCTTTGGCGACGTCCTCCGCGTCAAGATCATGTTCCGCAAGCAAGATACAGCGCTCATCCAGTTCGCCAACGAGGACCACGTACGTCAATCCGCTCCTTCCTTCGTCTAAACGCCATCCACTAATACTGGTCCTGCGCTTAGGCAACGTCGGCGCTCGAGCACGCCGACAGCGCCGTGCTCTTCGGCCGCAAGCTGCGCGTCGACTACTCCAAGCACACGACCGTGTCGATGCCTCGCGGCTCCGTGGACCAGTTCGAGCTCGAGAACACGGTCGACTTTTCCAACTCGCCGCACCACCGGTACCGGCGCCGCAGCCTGCAGGAAGCCGTGTCCCCTTGCCCGCTGCTGCACGTGTCGTGCATCCCGGCCGAGCTCAAGCGCAGCGAGAACGCGCTGCCCGACCTGTTCGCTCGCCACGGAGTGGTCAAGGCCTTCCACTTCCTGCAGCGAGACGCCAAGATGGCCATCGTCGAGATGAGCTCGGTCGACGAGGCCGTCTTGGCGCTGCTCGCGCTGCACAACCTCCCCTTCCCGGACTCCAACCTGCGCGTCTCGTTCTCCAACGCCTACCATACTGGAGCCAAGGACCGTCCTCGCGACCGCAGCCGCAGTCGCAGCCGCTCGCGGGATCGTCCGCCCATGGGAGGAGACCGAGGCCGTGACCGTGACCGTGGCCCTCCTCCCCGCTACTGACCACTGGTCCCGAAATCCGACCAGCTCCTTCACTGCCTGGTGGTGCTGCTGCTAGTCTTGCGATGATCGCACCGCCTTCCTCGACCTCCTGCTCGTCCTCGTCGCTCCATCACTCAATGGAATCCACGCTTTCTACTTGAGCCATTGCATTACGTAACAAGACGTTGATGGCGGTCGCTAGATCACCACTGACGTGGAGGACAGCGCGTCCGAGAGCTGCTTCTGTGGGTCGGGGTCCAGCGCCACGGCGTCAGTATGCGCGTGCGTCTCGGTCGGCAGATTCGGGACGTCTTGCGGCTCTCGCTGGTCCTCCTGGAAACTGTCAGCTGACGAACTGGCCGTGGAGAGAACACCAACGGGGACGCCCGCCATGCCCTGCAGCTTGCGCTTCTTCTTCTTCTCGACGCGCTGCACCATGTCCTTGTCCACGTGCAGCACGTTCCAGCAGATCTTGGCGTGCTCCTCGCCCGGGTACTTGCGCGGCCGCGTGCACACTGGTCGCTGGCAGCACGCGCAGTAGTGCCGCGTGTTGCACCGCAGCCCGCGGAAGTAGCACACGGCGCAGCGCGCGTACCGCTTGTCGCGTCCACAGCTGCCGTACAGCACCGCGTGTCCGTCCGCGTCCACTCCAGGCGTCGCGGAGCCTCCTGGCGGGGCGTTGTCGCTGGGCATTGACTGCTGCGTGGCGTTATATGGGTTCGCGCTGGCTGGCCGCAACTCGCGCAGTCGGTGGCCGTCAAAGTCCCACAGCGCGTTCATTGGGTCCTGAATGCCGGGATCCCGGGCTTGTACGTCTGTCTGAGGTGTTGAATCGAACGAGAGCGTGGTGCTGGGGATGGCTGGGGACTCGACAGCGAGAGGGGGCGATGTGATCGGCGCGGCATCTTCGGGCTTGTCGGCGTCATCCGAGGGGAGTGAGGCGGCGTCTTGAGCTGGTGCAACGCCACAAACAAGGGTGAGTATATGACGGGCATGTTGACCTTGAGGTAGCGCCGCGCACAGTCGATGCAGCGCCGCTTGGCCTCCGAGAAGGCCGCCTCCAGGCGCTGCGGGTCCAGTCTGTACGCCTGCAATTGGACAGTTGAGTGATGATGCCCGCGTTGCATGGCAGTACAGAGCCCCCACGGAGACCGGGCGGCAGTGCCAACCACGTGCAGCAAGACGGATAAGACGGCGCGCACCTCCTCCACGAGCCTCGCGAGCCCGTCGTCGTCCACGCGCTGCAGGAAGTCGCCGACCGACGGACCGATCCCCATCGCGGCCAATTTGGCTGGTGATCACCTTGTGCGCCAAGTTTTACCGATAGTACCCGGTTTTCAATGATATGACGGCATGTGTAGCCGTTTTTGTCAAGGTATTCTCTGATGAAACCGGGCTTTGGCAACAATGTCGAATGTGCACCCTGAAATGTAATCATGTTTAATTCGAAAACATATCGCGCTCAGTATGGAGCATTACAGCAAAAAGTGCAGAATGCGAATAAGTTGTGTGGTCGCGAGGAATCGTTTGCTGCGCGTCGGTCCTGTTCAACGCCGGGCTTCGAATGCAGAACGCACCACAACACGCTGTGATCGGCAGCGCTCTCCGTGATGGCCCTGGGCCGCCTTGCATCGTCAAGTTTGGGGCGTCGAGGCAAATTACCCATGTTGATAAAAAAATTATTTACGAATAACCTGTTGCATCTAATCCTAGATTGAAACCTAGAAACAATTGCGAAAAAGGTTCGCACAGACCTCCAGCATTCCATACATGACAATAATAAATATATCGTTGTTTATCGTAAAACGGAGGCCGAACTGCAAACATCCACGAAAGTTTCTTAGCGTGGGACTCACTGGCTGTATCGGGTGCAAAAAGTCGGTTCGCCATACAAACCCCAAGTGTTCCCGCGCAAGCAACTTGCAGTCCGCAGAGAAAGACCGCCCGCCGGAAGACGACCAAGGCATCAACGCGCTGACGCTCCGACGCTCCGACGCTCCGACGCTCCGACGCTCCAGTCTGCAAGTCCACGCGCCTAAAGCGCACAATCACCGCCTCGCCGTCGTCCGCAGCGCTCACCGCCGTCCCACGGTCTCGCAACGGCGCTTTCGACGGATTCGTGGACATCTCAGGGCGACCAAGGAGGAGCGCGGTCGTCCCACGCAGCAGCGATCGCTGGAAGGACCGACGCGGCTGACGACGCTGGCGCTCTGCTCAGCGTGGCGCTCGTCTTCATTCGACAACACACCTGAACGCGGCGCGCAACCCGCAGCTCGAGCGCCGCGACAAGTACAAGAGCAAGAGAAGTACCAGGAAAAGACGGCATGCCACGTATCGGAGTGCTAGGCGACGCTGGTGTCGGTAAGGCCAGCCTGGCGCGCGCGCTGGGTGCGGTCCGCAGTCCGCTGGCGGCGCGACGCGTAGGCGGAGGCAGCGCGGGCGTCGAGACGTTCGCGTGGGCTCCAAGTGGCCGCAAAGGCGGCGCCGCCGTGCGCGTCGGCATCTACCGCGACGAGCAGCAGCGGCGCCGGGTCGCGGACGACGTCGCGGCCCCTGGCGACGTCCTCGTGCTGCTCTTCGACCTCACACGACGCGCCACGCTCGACAGCGTCGTTGCTCAGGTATGTGACTGCCCATGGTGCCCACCACGATCAGAGTCGGCGTCTCTTTGACCCATCCCACCTTTCCCGCGCGATGACTGATGTCTAACATGCCTGCATCTGTCTGTAATGCACCCCGCCCTTGGCAGTGGACGAGCTTGCTGGAGAGCAACGCCGGCGACTGGGGACGCGACGTGCGCGCGCTGCTCGTGGGCAACAAGGCCGACCAGACGCGCGACCGCGATGTGCTGGAGAAGCACTGCCGCCAGGTGGCCGAGGACCTCGGACTGTACTCGTACGTCGAGGTGTGCAGCCTCGAGGGCGAGTCGCACGGCGTCCCGCTGGTTCAGCAGCTGCTGGCCGAGCTCACGGGCCTCGACGTGCCCATGGAGCAGCTGCGCCGGACGATCGCAGACCCGATACGGTCGCGGCGGCTGCCGGCGGCTGCTGCAAGGCTGTTCAGCCGCAGCTCGGGCAAGAAGACGGAGGACAAGAAGGCGCGGAGCGTGTCTCCGCCGCCGCGCCGGCCGTACGAGCGCGCCGCCAGCTGGCTGTACGACCCGACCGAGGGCATCCCGGAGGCCGTGGCGGGCGTCCAGGACAGCTCCATGCCGAGCGGAGACGTCAAACTGCGCGCCATCTCCAAGGCCATCTACGACATCCGCGGCGCCGGCGCCGAGAAGTGTAAGGCGATCGCCAAGTACCGGGAGCGGGAGGTGAGTCAGTGGCTCAGCCGCAGCCGCTACTTCGGCCCGACTGAGAGCAGCAGGCACAAGCGGTGGCAGGAGGACCAGAAGCGCAAGAAGCAGCAGCAGCAGCAGCTCGCTATGCAACAGCAGCAGCAGCAGCGGGTCAGACAGCACTTGGACTCGACTGCAGCTGCGGCGGCAGCGCTCCAACCTCCTCTTCTGGAGCGACGACGGAGCTTGAGCCACCCTGGCAAGTTCCAGAGCCCACACGGCCTTGTTGGCGCATCTTCCGGCTCGTACAGTGACCTCAGCGACTCGAATGAAGAAGCCACCGCGCCGCTAGCGGGCAATGGGAAGCGCTCCTGCGAGCCAAAGGCACCAGCAGCGGCGCAGATGGAAGCGCAACTCGAGAGCGAGCTGGAGGCTCAACGCCTGCGGAAAGCGGCGAAGCGAGCCATGCGCAAGAAGATCCGAGCCGCGTCCGGCGACATGTACGAGCGGCACTCGACCTCGTGGTTCAACACGCCGCCTCCTCGTCTAGAAGCCGTAGCGCCGCCAATGTGGTCGGCGCATCAGCGACGACCTGCTGCTCCTACACACCTTGAAGCTGCGGGCTCTCGGTGGTCGCCGTCAACCTCGCCGATGCCTTCTTCCAGACGGACGCTCTCCGACGCTGGACGGTCGCGGTCCACCTCTCCAGCGCGCTCACCGACATCGGCCGGAATGGGATCGAGTCCTCCGCGACGTTCATCCAAGGCGACCTCTCCAGACCAGACAACAAGGACGAGGTCACCGCTAGGATCGCAGAAGAGGTCGCCACCTCGTGGCAACAGTGTGAAGAAGAGAGACTCGTCGGTGAAGGACCAGCAAGCGGACAAGGAGGTCGAGGAGAAGGTCACGAGCAACAGGGCGAGTACCGCAGAGATGGGCTCAACCCCGACGATAACGTCTCCGTCAGTCGCTACGCCGCCACCGACGGAAGGGAAGCAGACACCACCCGCGCCTTGCGGCAGCAGCACGACGTCCGAGGAGCTCGACTGCCAAGACATTGACGAGATGCTCGACTACTTTGACAACGTCACGCTGCAGCTCTGAAACAGCTCAAGCGCAGCTCAAGCGAGCGACCAAGATGTCACCGCCACCACGACAATGGTACCCCAAGAACGTCTGTCACCTTCCTTACCCCATCGTCACTCGAGTCTCCCCGCTCTCGGCCTGTTCCTTCGCCCTGCCTCGCCTCTCCGTCTTCCGCCGCGGCCTCACCGCCCTCGTGCCCTCCACCTCCGTCCACTTGATCGACGCTCTTCTCCTCTGCAAGCTCGTTGTCCGGCGCTCATCACTCCCATCACCTGCGCCATCAGCTCTGAATTGGTGCTCTTGACAGTCGTCCCGCAAGGCTTGGAGCACTTGCTCGCCTCGGAGATGGAGCGATTGACAGCGAGATGCTCGCTGACCGTGCGCATACTGAGGAGCAGTGAGCTCGTGAGCCTTCGCCGCCTTGTCGACCGTCGACTCGACCTTGGCGGCTTCCTTGGCGCTTGTATAGACAGCTAGAGCGTCGCTCATGATGGATCCGACGGACTGCGACCGCGGCCGGAAGCTCTCGACCCGCTCGTCAAGAATCGCGTGGACGATAGTCGACGCCAGCGCATCGCCTGGGATATCAAACGACTTGAGTCGGTGGTCTGTCGACGCTCCGAATGACTTGTGCCTGTCGTCCCAAGCTCGAAGACTAGGCGGCCGCTCTGCCTCACACTCGTACCCGTTCTTGAGCTCAACGCCTGCCGACGCGGTGGTCATGGTGGTCGACACGTCCAGCGTGGTCGACTGGTCCCCGGACACGCTCGCAGCATTGGGCGGCGGGTGGATGCTGCCGTGGCGCATGCACCCCAACAACGCGAACACCCTCATGGAGCGAAGCTTGGCGGCTGGACTGGGTGGGGTTGAGGCAAAGAGTTGGCGAGTGACACGTGAGGCAGTCCGACAAGACGTCAAACAGCTCTTGTTGGCGTCATTCGAAGGTCAGTCGGTGGAGGCGCTGCTTTCTCCGCCCGCCGGCTATTCGAAGACATCGTCGCTGTCCTCCACGACATGATGACACCAAACCAAGCATGACTCTGACCCACAAGCCATGGTCGTCTATTGATAGACGACGAGGGATGCTGAGTGGGCCGCTCAGAGAGCGATCTCGACGCCCAGAATGACCTCCGCCCAGAGCAAAAAGTCCGACACGAGCGAGTACGTCGGGTAGATGAACGTCGCCGGTCGGTTGTGCTCGTAGAAGAAGTGGCCCGTCCACGCGAACGTGTAGCCGCAGACAATGACGGTCAAAGCAGTCGCCAAGCTGCCGCGGAGGAACCTGTTCGTCGCCAGGAAGACCGCCAGCACCACGAGCGCCTCGCAGAGACCGTCGTCCAGGCCCCGGAACAGCGCGAAGGCCACGCAACCGCACTCAGCTGGGCACACAAGTCGGTGTTAGTGACAACAAGGAGGCGAGTAGACGGCGGACTTGCCTGCGAGGACGCCAGACAGGAGCAGTTCGGGGTGTTGAAGCGCCATGAGCAGCACCACGGACGTGCCTGTCACGTGGAGACTCACCGACGTCTCGTCCTGGTGCTCGCTCATACTGAGCCACCGTACTGCTCGTTAGACGATCGGTGCGCGCGAGCTGTGGGCGTTGGAAGGCATGCGGACGCACTAGTGAGGTCGGAACGCCTTGAGGTTCGCGAACGGCTTGTTTGGCGACGGAGCGGCCGGCAGAAGCGGCGAGAGCGCGTCTAGCATCACAGGAGAGCCCCACGCCACGAGCGCTACTAGCGCCGCCGCCACCACGTAGTCGGCGCGCAGTAGCGGAGCACCAACGGGCTTGAACATGCTTCTCGTCTAGCTCACCAGCTCAAAGTGCCAAGCAGCTCGTTTGCTGCTTCAACATATACACTTCGACATCCAGACATATAAAGAATCAGATGCTGAGTAGCTGAGCCTTGGACTTCAACCATCTGAGAAATGATCTGAGTCGAGATGAACGGCCAGCGAGTTGCTGCATACTGCATCCAAGTCACGTTCGCTGCAGCAATGCTCGCGCGGCGGCTGCCATGCCTCCTCCGCCAGGGCGCCAGCGCCTGCGCCTTGTTCTCCAGCGGGTACAGCGCCAGCGAGACCATCTACGCGCTGTCGTCGGCGCAAGGAAGAGCCGGCGTGGCTGTAGTCCGCGTCTCGGGTCCTCAAGCCGACGAATGTCTCCGCCAGCTCTCCAAGTCGCCGCGACTGCCCACCGCGCGCATGTAAGGCGCTCACAGTGCTACACGCGTGCATCTATAGGCAGCTGACAGAGTCTGCATGCTTGTGTGTGTCTGGGCGGGAGGCAGGGCCGAAACGCGCAAGCTGTTCCATCCTCAGACGCGTGAACACCTGGACGACGCGCTCGTGCTGCGCTTCAAGCAGCCGCGCAGCTTCACGGGCGAGGACGTGGTCGAGTTCCACGTCCACGGCGGCTCAGCCGTCGTCTCTGGCGTCCTGGAGGCGCTCCACCACGTCCCAGTGCGTCTCTAGACGGCGATCACCCTGCTCTAAACCCCCTCCAACTCGCTGCTGTTGTGGCCATACAGAACTGCCGAGCGGCGGAACCCGGAGAGTTCACGGAGCGCGCGTTCGACAACCACAAGCTGGATCTCGTTCAGGTCGAGGGGCTCGCCGACCTGCTGAGTGCCGAGACGGAGGCGCAGCGCGGTCAGGCGTTGCGCCAGCTCTCGGGCTCCGTCGGCGACCTGTTCGAGCAATGGCGAGCCGAACTCGTGCGCTGTCTGGCCTACTCGGAGGCCATGATCGACTTTGGCGACGACGAGGACGACGTCACGGACGCCGCCTACGACGTCGCCATCGCCCGGTAAGCCGCCAGCCTGTAGTTACCGTCACTATCTCCATTCAAACGGACTGACTGACTGGCTGATGCCTCGGTCACAGTGTTGCGGCGTTGGCGGCCAACATCCGCACTCACTTGGCGGACAATCGACGCGGTGAGATGCTGCGCAGTGGCGTCCAAGTGGCCATCTTGGGCCCGCCGAACGCTGGGAAGAGCAGCCTGCTGAACGTCCTGACTCGACGGCCAGCGGCCATCGTCTCGGCTGTTGCGGGGACGACGCGAGACATTGTCCAGGTGCCGCTCAACATCGCAGGGTACCCCGTGATCGTCAGTGACACTGCGGGGCTACGAGAGACGGAGGACGAGGTGGAGAAGGAAGGAGTGCGGAGAGCGCAGCAGACCGCGGAAGAGGCCGACGTCCGAGTCGTCATGATGGACATCAAGGTGGGTTACATTGGACCAGTGTCGAGGTCTTGAGCGGACTTTTTGACTGTGAGGTGGGGTGTTTAGAGCGCGGAGAGGCTGAACGAGGACGAGTACGCCGCGTATATCCAAGCTGGCGCACTCGTGGTGCTCAACAAGAGCGACCAAGTGCTCCCAGCAGAGGCGGACCGCATCGTCAAGGACATGTTCGGCAGTGAGGGGGAGAAGGGGCGCGTCCACATTGTATCGTGCACGGACGGAGCCGGTATCGATGCGCTGGTCAGCGCCATAGCCGACACCGTCAAGACCAAGTACGCTGAGCCACGTACGACGTCTGTAGTGGCTTCTCGACTGGCTTACAAGGTATTTGTGGTCTGTTCAGGCTCCAGATATCGGGAGGGAGCGGAGCTGCGGCTATCATTACGCGTGAGAGGCACCGGCAGTGCCTTCAGGACTGTGCTGAGAACCTCGAGCGGTTCCTGGAGAGTCCGTACGAGAGCGAGATCGCCGCCGAGGACTTGCGACGCGCCGTGGCGGCGATCGGCCGCATCCTCGGCCGCGTCGACGTCGAGGACGTGCTGGACGTACTATTCGCCGACTTTTGCATTGGCAAGTGACGCTCAAGCATCCGCGGCGTCAAGAACGCACCCCACAATAGAGTTGCAGGCGAATCCAGAGCGTCTCTTTGCCTCAAGGCGACCCCTGGCCGCTGTCTCCTGTTGCGAAGGTTGCGGTCAGTTGCAGGCGACCGGGACGGGATGATCGACTTGCTGCCGGTCGAGGTCTACGTTTATGAGCACGAGCAGTCGGCGGACAGCGGCAGGAAGGGCGAGGAAGGTGTCGGCAGCTCGATAGAGCAGTCCAAGCCAGGCGACGGAGCTTCGAGTCGACTGTCGCGAGTGATCCATGCGCCAGGCCTCCCTCCCGTGCGCTACTCCTCCCGTCCAGAGCTGTCCACGCCCGTCAGGACGCCATCTAACCTCCAAAGCGCTCGCAGCTTCCAGGCTCAGCCCTTGCGTTCAAGTGCTTCTTCATCCACGGCGAGCGCGACCTGTTTGCCGGTCGTGTGAGTGACTTCCGTCTGCCACAACAACCCCACCAAGGCCACTAACTTGTTAGTATGCAAGTAGCACGACGGCGTGGTTGTACACTGGCAGATCCAACACGCGCCAGGCTTCAACGCTCCATCCGTACGTCCTCACTCACTATCAACACCACTACCACCACGACTAGACGACTAACGCGTCCTCTCGTCCCAAGATGAACCTACTGCGTGGCCACTTAGGAGCTGTACTTGCTCTGGACTTCGCGCCTGAGCTCGGACGTAGCGGCCTGCTCTTCTCCAGCTCTGTAGACCGCACGATCAAGCTCTGGGACCCGTGGAGCGGCTCGGACTCGCGTCTCCACGGCAATCGAAGCTCCAAGTCCACTGACAGCGGCCGCTTGTGTGTCCAGACACTCATCGGTCACTCAGCCAGCGTCACGAGCGTCAAGGTGCTCGCTCATCAGCACAACGGACTCGTGAGCTGCAGCTTGGACCGGTCAGTTCGGACGTGGTTCCAAGCCGACGGTCGAGCGCTGCTGTTATACCCGTTGTACGTCCCTGGACAAGTCATCTCGCAGTCTGGAGAGAGCTGGCCGACCGCGCTTTGCGTCCGATCGGGAGCGTCTTGCGCTCTCTTCGTCGCCGACTCGGCCGGTTGCATCTCGCTCTACGTGTCTGATAACCACTCCACTGCTGCCGGGAGTGATCAGGAAGAAGACACAGGGGATTGGCATGAAGACAGCAGCTTTGTCGTCCCTCGAGGAGTCTCTGGGAAGGAGAACGAGCGCGTTGGAGCTGTCGACACGACCCACTTCAAGCTCAAGCGAAGGTTCACGCACTTCCACTCGCTCGGCATCTCGGACTTGACGCTCGTGGCCGACAACTGCTTCGTCGTCTCGCTGGGCTTTGACGACAAGGCGCAGGTCATCGACGCCATCTCCGGGTCGTTGTCGTCCTCGATTGTCAATCCTACCGGCGTGAGGTTCACTGGCTGCTGCTGGGACTCACACGGACACTTGCTGTTGCTGGGAGATACCAGCGGGGCGGTATACTTGTGGTCCATGCTGGACGACAAGGTGGTCGCCAAGAAGCAGGTGGCGCCGCTAGCGATCAATGCTGACCAAGACACCGGAGCAACAGCGCTCGTGGCCGTCGAGATGCTGTCGTTGACAAGCGGCGGGAGCTTCGTCTTCACTGGGTTCGCGGCTGGGATCAAGCAGTGGCTGGTCAACCGGGACGTCGGGTACGCCGACTACCTGGGTCACACACAAGGGATCGTGTCGATCGTTGTCAAGGACCACGACGAGTACGACTTCCTCGCTGTCGAAGGCCTCGAAGACACTGAGAGCTTGGAGGATGGCGGTGTTTCAAAGCGCTCAATGTCGCGATCGGCCATGTTCTTCAGCGCGTCGCTGGACAACTCGATCCGGTGCTGGGACTCGTACGAGCGCAAGGCTTCGTTCGGGTTCGAGGAGCAGTCGAGCGAGATCACGTGCATGGCGGCGTCCAAGAAGTTCCGCAAGCTGTTCACGGGCCACGACAACGGCAGCATCAAGGCTTGGGGAGCGCATACAGGCGAGTTCGTCACGGCAACACTGCCCAGCAAGAGCTCCGTCAGCTGTCTCGACTGTACGATGTGTTCTGGACTGCCAGAAGAGCCTCGTACTCCATGACACAGGCTGACAATTGGCTCTTTTGATAGCGGGAATGATGCGAGACCAGGAGTTCCTGGCTGTAGGAGACCTGAGCGGCGCCATTTGGCTCTGGGAAGTCAATTACGACCGTCTCCAGCGTGTCGGACTCTTGAGGACATCAGCTGATGGCGAGCGAGTGGATGAAGTGACCGCCATCCTCTTCTCCGAGGCCATGTATATCGCCCGTAGCCGGGAAGAGTTCGTCGTGGCAGGCTACGCCTCCGGAGTCATCCGTGTACGTGATGCTCTGGATTTTTGCTCAAGGTAGTTCGCTGGCCATTGACGGCGCTTGTTGCAGGTCTGGAGCGTGGCCAAGAAGACCGTCATGAGCACTCTCAAGTCGCATATTGATCTGGTGACGAGCCTCGTGATGCACGGCTGTTTCCTCTTCTCTGGATCAGACGACCTGCTCTTGCGCATGTGGAACCTGATCGACCCGGGCGATCCATACGAGTTGGGAGTCCTGCGGCCGCCTGCTTCTCCTCCAGGGTCACTACTACCGTCTTCGTCTGGATCCGACTCGCCGATCGTTAGCTTAGATGTGATCCAGCCTTCAGGCTTGATACTCAGCGCGGCTGCCGACGGTACGCTGCTCATCTGGGACTACTCGAGCGTCGAGGACGAGCGCGCGTTCGAGGCCTACGGCAAGATCGTCTTCCGCGCCAAGTACGTTCCTCTGGATCTTTGACGAAGTCCACTGGATGAATCGGATCGACTCACTTGTTGGACGTGGTGGACAACAACAGAGTGGACGAGCGCGTCCAGTGCGTCCGCTACTGGCCGGCCGAACGCGCTGCCATCTGCGGGACCGTCGACGGCCGACTACTAGCGTTCACGCTTCCATAAGCGTCGCTCACTCATTGTACTCGACTTGACTAAGTTGCTCTGGATAAGATCACAAGTGATGACACAATGTTTTAAACACCTCCGTAATCATGCAAAATTGCGGTAATATATTATGCAACATATTGAGCTCAATACAAAAACTAAGATAAAGTATATATTACGGATCCGCAATCTTACGAAATCTTCCAACTGGGTCTAAAATATGTGTGTACCACAACACTCCGTTTTTCCGCCGCGCTCGAGACACCAGCAGCCTAATGACGAGCGTCAGGTTCGCGGTGCTTGGCGACACGTTCGTGGACGTGGTAGCCGGCACGCTATCGCCGACGCAGCTGCCCACTTGGGGCGGAGACGTCGAGTGCTCGCGACCCATTGAGCTGCAGCCCGGCGGCTCGGCGCTCAACACGGCCACGCACCTGTCCAGCCTCGCACAAGGCCATTCGAGTGCCAGCGAGCTCCATGTCGCTCTGCATACGGCTGTCGGTAGGCTGGCAGGCTCTGGGTTTACAAAGTGCGCGTGCAAGACTCAAACTGACACGACTTGGCTTGATGTGCAGGTACCGACTCGTTCGCGGACGTGGTCAAGAAGCATTTGAAGGAGCGCGGCGTGGCGCTGCACTCGCCGGTACTTGAAGGCGCTCCAACAGGCGTCTGCATTGTGCTGAGCGGGACGGTAAGAGGCTGCCGGCAGCTTGACTACCCTTGCGTTTGTATGGTCTGACCTTGGACTGGTCGTGTGGACAGGAGGACCGCAGCTTCGTGACGCACTATGGAGCTGCGCGGTTGTTCAGCGTTGAGGTACTGTGCTGCATGTCATCATAGTGTACTGCGGTCATTGTTTACTGACTCGACGCTTGAATGGACCAGCACATTGACGAGGACGCGGTGCTATCGGCCGACCACTTGCACATTGGCGGTGCGGCCACTCTAACTACGAGCTGGCTCACTCGTCCAGGAACTAACCAGGTGACTACGCTCTCCATTCCAGGCTTCTACAGCTGCTCCAAGCTGCAGGCGAAGCTCAAGCCGCTGCTCGAGATGGCGCGCGCCAAGGGGCTCACGACGTCGCTGGACACCAACTACGACCCGACCGAGACGTGGGGCGGGCTGGACGAGCTGTATCCGCTGCTGGACGTCTTCATGCCCAACGAGGTCGAAGCCATGAAGGTCTCCAGGACGGACTCGGTCGATGCCGCGATGTCGTTCTTCACCCAGCGCGTCAACGGCCTCGTCGTCATCAAAGTTGGCGAGGCTGGCGTGATCGCGCAGTGTACCAGGTCTGGGCAGGAGTGGAGGCAGAGCTGCTTCCCCACGACGGTCGTGGATGTAACTGGCGCTGGTGACTCGTTCAACTCGGGGTTTCTATTGGCGTGGAAGACCAACGCCAGCGATGCACCGGACGCGCTCAAGTGGGGCTGCGCCACGGCGTCCAAGGTCGTGGCCACGCTCGGCGCGTGCTCCTCGCCTGCAGTGTATAAAGAAGTGAAGGCGGTGCTGGACGCCACCTCGTGAGTGGTTTGGACGGAGTTTAAGCTTCTAGAGCGTCTATCTACGCTCAAGTAGACGAACATGCCAGCAAGACCGCCCACTACGACGCGAGTGCTTGCTCCTCGTCCAGCAAGGCGACCTTGTCAACTGCTTTGTTTGATGCGATGTTCTCTTCGGCCAGCGCTTGTCGGAGGGTATCCTGCGCATTCACAGGTCGGTCATTGAAGGCGTCCAACACAATAGGAAGCGCGCGTCCTCACTTTGATCGATGCCGTTGCCGGGTCGCCGTACCACATGATGCGGCCGTCTTTGGCCACGACGAAGAGCTGCGGGACGTCGCTGAGGTCGCAGCGCACGAGGTACCTGCCCCAACAACCGTCAGATCCCTCTGCTGAAG
This sequence comes from Phytopythium montanum, assembly GCA_023338065.1. Classification (NCBI taxonomy): domain Eukaryota; phylum Oomycota; class Peronosporomycetes; order Pythiales; family Pythiaceae; genus Phytopythium; species Phytopythium montanum. The sequence goes on from JAADXY010000638.1 coordinate 16,522, forward strand.
TACAAGAACCACTCAAAGCCACGCACTCTTTGCTCATGAGTCCGTCCTCGATCCCAATGCTGAACGAGAACGTCTTGAGCTCCTGGAAGTTGCTCGCCGTCCGGCCCTTGACCTCGTAGATGGCCAGCTCCTCTCGCGTCTCCTGGGTCAGGGCCACGAACTGAATGGCTTCACGTCCGTCCAAATGGTTCACCAGGTTAGTAGTCAGCACGGATCAGACAGCTAGAGCTGCTTGAGTACCTTCATGGATCAGTGTAGAGCGCAAATGCTCTAGCTGCTGCAGTGATGCACGCGACCTGGCGCACCACGAGCCCTACACAACGCACCACATCGCCATGAACACTACATCAAGAGCTAGTTGGCAACAGCGATCGCCAATTACCTACAAAGAACAACAGACACATGATCTTGTTGGTCTCCAGCCCCACGGGCTCTCCATGGACGTAGTCGACCCGCTCCAGCCTATATGCTGCGCATACTCACAGATCAGTCTCTCAGTAACCAACGCCCAAGGGATAGTGGTGCCCTCGACTCACCGTGAGCGAGCAGCTTGTGGTGTTCGGTGCTGATGACCTGCTCGATCCGCGAGCTCTTGATCCGGCTGTAGAAGACGGCGACGACGACCGCGAGCACGAAGAGCGAGTCTCTCAAGGCCCAGTCGAGACCCAGCGGGTTGGCGAACGACGCCGTCAGCCACGCCGCGAGCGAGCCCAAGGCGGCCGCATGCACCGCAGCAGACGCCACTTGGCGCCGCTGCATCGCTTTCCAGGTCTTGTAGTTTGGGTCAGGCCGCCTCTTGGCTCGGTCGGATCTTGCAGCCGCGACCTCTCACTACATCGCCACGCCAACACACTAGACGGTCAAGTATCGGGTTGTACTAAGTATTGAGGGCTTTAGAGGATACTTCCTCTGTCCCACGAAAATATGACGGTATAGGTTATATTGATGTCATAAGGCACAAGTAGTTGACTGTGATTGGTCAA
>JAADXY010000639.1:0-17481 GCA_023338065.1 Phytopythium montanum
CCCCCCCCCCCCCCGCCACCATGTCCAAGTCGGTATCAAGTTGCTTATTAGTCGGTACCTCCCTAGCAATCAGCATGTGTTAGCGTCGCTCGCTAGTGTATCCACGTGGCAGGAAGGCGTGTGGACTTGCTGGACTCCAAGGCGTCTACTCGTCGCTCGGGACCGACGGTGGAGGCGGGGACCGTGGGGCCGCGACTGGAGCGAGCATGTAGCCTCTGCGGCGCAGTGCGCGCAGCACGACGGGCGTGACGGCGAACGTGATGGGCCACCGCACGGGCGAGAGCACCTTGTAGACGGCGTAGGCGATGAGGAACGAGCCGGCCGAGTTGGTGGCCGTGTCGCTCGTGGTCGGGCTCACGCCGACCGAGTGCAGCAGCGCCGTCACGTCCACGCCGCTCGACACGGCCACGTAGATGGTCGAGAAGGACACGGCGGACAGCACCACGTGCGTCGCGATGCCCACACGGCCGTACTCGAGCGCGAACGTCTTGGCGCGCTGGCGCCACGACAGCGCCTCGGGCAGCGGCAGCTTTGCCAGCTCCTGCTCCTCCTGGCATTGAGACGGAGCATCACAAGTCTCCAAGTCAGCTCGTATCCCTCCAGGCCTCACACAGGCGCTGCCGCTCACCTTGTCGGGGGCTCCTTTGAGCGGCGCGGTCTCCTGTTGGTTCTCGATCTTCCTGCTCGTGGGAGGCGCGCGGCCATCTCGGTTAGTGGAGAACCAGGCGCAGACACTCCGGCCGACGCGGGCGTCGATCGCAGCGGCGGCGGCGGCGGCGCTGGGCACGCGAGACGGCAGTAAGGACGGCGAGCGCGCGCACCACCACCCAGAGAAGCCCCCGCCGCCGCTGCGAAGAGCGAGCCCGCCCGTTGGCCGGCCGACCAGCAACGCGCACCTCATGGCGACTCGGTTCATCGGGACGCGGCGAGTTCGGGTATAAGCGCAGCGGGGGCGGCGGAGGTGGCGGCACGGCCCGAGGGGGAAGGAGGAGGCGATGAGATCGCCAGGTGGTGGCGAAGTGATGAAGGGGAAAACACGCGGCGGTTTACGCGCGGTTACACGAGTAACCACCCAATCAGAGCCGCCTCGGATGTCGTTTCAGCCAATCACTGGACAAAAGAGAATGTATGCAGATGATCAACATTCTGTTGCAAAAGTTGCCGTAGCGTAGCTCTCTCTGTATTGATGCGGGCCGTCTATCGGCCTAACGAGACATCCACGACGATCACGAGACGGTCGTGTCCTCCGGGCTGATGAGCACGTCCACGAACGCCTTGTCGCCGGTGCCGCTCTCGATCATGTGCTGCACGGACAGGAAGCCGTCGCCGTTCATGCGCAGGAACGTCTCGTTCGAGTGCGCGAGCGCCTTGAACGCCTGCTGCAGCACGGCCACGTGGAAGGCGGCCGCGTGGCAGTCGCTGCCGTCCACAGAGTCGCTATCGTCGCCCGCCGCGCAGTGGTACTCGATGAACGCGCGAGACGTCGGCGCAAAGTGGATCTCGCACGAGCCCGTCTCGGACGTGGCGCTCAGCGCCAGGCTCTTTGCGTCCGGCCCGCGCTGCCGCTCCGTGTTGTGCATGGCGATCGTCACGCTGGCGGCGCTCGGCAGGTCGTACAGCTCGGCGAACGCGTCGTGCAGCGGCTCCGACTTGATGATGCACCGCGCGACGACCGCCGACTGCTCGAACGCGCTCTCGAACTCGAGCAGGTCCATGTCGCCGCCCTCGTGCTCGAGCACCTGCATCGAGCACTCGCAGATCACGCCGCCTTCCTCCACCACCAGCATCAGGCTCGCGCTCTGTCAAACATAGCCGTAGTTAGAGACGTCAAGACCACATGACACGACAGCAAAGCCCACCTCGGGCTTGTACGTCAAGCGCAGGGACGTGGTGGCCAGCGCAGACGACCCGAAGATGCTCAGACACTCGACCAGCATGCTCGCGTCCAGCGCGAAGCTCAGCTGCAGCTCCTCCTCTTCCTCCACTCCTTCTCCTCCGTCAGGGCCGCGCACGAGCTCGAACGACTCGAACAGCTCCGTGCCTATAGACGTCTTGATCTGCAGCGACTTGCCCTTGGAATGCGCCGTGAACAGCAGCCCGCGCTCGTCCACGTCGCACCGCACGCGCTGGTCCTTCTTGCCCTGCGCCAAGCAGCTCAGCAGCGCCACCAGCAGCTTGACGTTCTCCATCGAGCACACCAGCGTCGGCTGCCGCGCTCGCTCAGCCGCCTTCCCCTCCCCCTCATCTTCGCTGCTCTCGCTGCCGCTCCTGCTGTCATACGGCGCGCGCCTCGCCTTCTTCCGCCTCCCGCCGACAACAGCACTCGCCATTGCCATGCCGCGCTCCGGGTTACATTGTGCTCACTTCTTGGATGTACCCTGGTTACGTTACCCGAGCTCGAAACGACGTGTAACCCCTCAGACCAGTTGAAGCGGAGTGAGACACCAACTGGCCGGCATGGAGATCGCCGGGTACGAGACGCTGACATTGCTGGGCAGCGGCCAGTACGGCGACGTGCTGCTGGTCCGGGGCATGCGGGACGGGCAGTTATACGCCGCCAAGGTCGTCCGCAGTGGAGGTGAAGGCCCGAGGCGCGAGGCGGTGGTGGCCGTAAGGAAGGAGGCGGAGCTGCTCGCGTCGCTGCGCCACTGCAATATCATACGGTGCGTCGACACCGTCCAGAGCAGCTCGCAACTCGCTATTGTGATGGAGTACGCGGCTGGCGGGGACCTGGACACGTTGCTGCGCATGAGCGACCAGCGGTAGGCCGTCGAGATGCCCGAGTCTATGGTGAACCCCCACTGACCAGGTGATAGTGCCCAAGCCATGAGTGAAGCGGGGATGATGCGCATGTTCATCCAAGCCGCACTGGCGCTCGCGTATCTGCACGAACGCCGCGTGATCCACAGGTACATTGACTGCTTGTCGACCTAAAAAAGGGCGGAGACGAACTGATCTGACAGCGGAGACTGCGGTTGACGTTAGAGACCTCAAGCCCAAGGTGCGTGTGTCTCCATCGTCAGCACTTGTCTGACTGCCACTAGACGACTGACCTTGCTGTGCTCCAGAACATCCTTCTGGACGTCGACGGAGTCGTCAAGCTGAGCGACTTTGGGGTCTCCAAGCAGCTGCAGCACACGAGCGAAGCCGCACAGACCGTGATCGGGACGCCCTTCTACATGTGAGCTAACCCGCTTTGCCACACTTCTCCAGCCCCAACACGCAAGGTTCCAACGCAGCAACTGGTCTGGACAGGTCGCCGGAGGTCCTGGAAGGCGACTCGTACGACGCCAAGTGCGATGTCTGGAGCTTGGGCTGCGTCCTGTACGAGATGGCGAGCCTCTCTCCTCCATTCGTGGGGTCCGCAGTTGGCGCGGTCGTGTACCAAATCCTCCACAAGGAGCCTCCTCCGCTGCCCAGCCACCTCTCCCCTGGGCTCCGAGCCTTGGTGAGCAGCATGCTCGTCAAGAACCCGCTTGTAAGTGCCTGTGGATGACTCGAGATGTCAATTCCACGGCTAACGAGCTTCTGCCTCGCTGTCGGTCGCAAGCTGCGGCCTGACATCAACGCAGTGCTGCGCAATGAGCTGGTTCAGAGCTACATGATGCGCCTTGCGAGCGTGGCGACGTTCCAGCAGCCGCAGCTCCTCGATGCATTTGACGGTCACTGCGACCACGAAATCGCCCCAGCAGTGTCTTTGCATCCGCAACTCCTCCGAGAGGCTCCTGTGATCCCACGCCTACCATCACCAGCTCTTCCGAGGGGCGAGTTATACCGAGACGCGCACCCTCCGAGCTCGGACAACTTACGACCGACCGGAGGGAACGACGCGCGGCAGATCTTCTTTGAGAACCAGGTGGGTCTGTATCGTATCGCACCTCGTTGACAGAGTTACTCGGGCGATAGCTAACGAATTCGGTTGGCTCACCCTCCAGGCTGCTGCAAGGAGGAACAAGGAGCGTGCTGACCAAGAGCGACGCGCGCCCGCTGCCATCTTCATGGACGAATCGTTACCAGCACCAGCAACTGTCGCCGTCCACAACCATCCGCAGCATTGTCGCGATGGTGTGAGGGATGTGTATGCTGCCAACGCTCGCGCCGCGCTACTCAATAAGCAGCGAGTGCTGGAAGACCTCGGACGGAGCGACCCGCCTGCCAGTCATTCACAGTGCGCCACACCTCAACCAGCGACTCCATCACCTGTAGAACTACCGCCGCCACCACCCAAGGTGATCACGACTGGGGACGCGTATGCGAAGCTCTTGGAGGCCGAACGACGGCGCGTCCACGCTGAGACCAAGTCTCTCCAGGAGCGGATGAGGGCGATGCACGTCGACGTCGAGAAGTAGAAGTAGAAGGTCGAGCTATCGGTCAATGCATTCGTTAGTTATCATTGAAGTCGCTAGCTTTGAGAGCTGAGGCAGCGTCACGAGCGGTGCGTGCTGTATCATTGCTGCTGCGGCGGCATCGGCGTGGAAACCCCGGCCAAGCCCATGAGCACCGCGTCCAGCTTTTGCTCGAGGACCGCCATCCGCGCGAGTATCTCGCTCTGTTGTTGTCCGTCCATGCCGCCAACTGCGGTCGTTACCACCTGCGGCTGTTCATCGCCAGACATGGTCGTCGTCGGCGACCGGATCGACTCCACCGCGTTGTCGCTCTTCTCGGCATTTCCTTCAGCAAAGCCTCGGTCGGTCATGCTGGGGATTTGCTCGCAGCTTTCGCCTGGGTATTCACAGTTGCCACCCTCACTTTGGAGCTTGAGACCGCCCAGCAGGTGCTTGATCGTGTCCTGGGCTTCTCGCTCAGTCAACTCGGCTTGGCGAAAGATGCTCGTCAACGACTGCGGCGTGAGGTACAGCCGGTCGTGCGCTCCGCTTCCGCCGCTCTTGTGTTGGCTCAGCATGGCGCTTGTGAGGTCCTCGAGGACTTTGGGGCGCACTTGGCCGCGAAACACGACGTCGTGCCGCGAAAGCCGGACGCAACCACTCGAGCCTGCGGTCTCGTGGCCGCTCCCATCGGTACCGTCGGCTGCAAGCTCGAGCTCACGCACCTTCCGCGCCGGCTTGCCGCCCTGGTACTTGGTGCCTCTCCACTCGTCCACCACTAGCGCAAGCTTGTACATCATGTTGCTCATGACGCGGCTCGCAGCCAAGTTGCCGCGCGCCTGGTCCGCCTCCTGGCTGACCTCGGCGTAGGCGTCGAGTACGATGGCGAGCATCATGTTGAGCAGCACCAGGCTCACGATGACCATGTAGACCCAGTAGTAGATCATGCCGACGGGCGAGTACATCTCGCTGATGGTGTCCGTGTCAAAGTTGCCAAAGAGCATGTTGACGCACGACTCGGTGGCGATCGACAGGCTCGAGAACTGGGCCACGCGGTCGCCGAAGAGCACGGTGCCCGACACGGCGAACGTCATGAAGACGACCATGAAGACCACGAAGAAGGACGCGAACTGGTGCAGCGCGTGGCCCATCGTGCGGGTCAGCAGGCTCAGCCGCGGGTGGAAGCGGAAGCGCTTGAGAACCCGCAGGCCGAGCAGGAAGATGGCGAACGTGGCGACGAGCCGCAGCGCGATCGTGAGCTTGGCGATCCGCTGTAGCGAGTCGGTCACGGCGGTCAGCACGAGCTTGTTGGCTTCGGCCCCGGACGCGCCAGACGACCAGTTCTGGCCGGTCTTGACGAGCGTCTCGAGGTTGTCGCGGAACGACTTCTTGTACATGAACGTGACGATCGAGGTCCAGACGCCGTAGAAGGCGACCACGAGTCCGCTGGACGCGAGCTCGACGAGCGTCCACACGTTGGTCAACAGGCGTGTCCACCCGTGTCGACTATGGCGTCGGATCTTGCGAACCTGTCCTCCGAGAGCCAAGAAGAAGCAGACCAGCACTAGGACGTCGAGCACTGCTGCGTCGGCTTTCTGGTACGGGTCGGACAGCGCTGGCGTCGTCGACGCGCTGGGCACGATGCCGCCTCCCTGCTGGAACTCGAGCGTCAGCTCCGTGACGGCGTAGCCCTGCAGCTCGCCGTTGTAGGTGACGATGGTAACGAGCAGCTCGGCAGCCGACGAGTCGAGCCACGTGCCGGTTTCGCGCAACGCGGCGAGCCTGGCGGCCGCCACCGTGGCGTTCGTGTCGAAGCTGATGAGCTCGTTGTCCGTCTGGGTGGCGTCGGGGTCGTAGCACGTCGGGTAGAGCTGCTGCAGGAACGCCAGGGCTTTACACTCGTGCGACGCGCGACGAGTCACCTGGAGGTTGACGGCGCCCAGCACCTTGTTGAAGCTCGCCACGCGGCCCCACTTGTCCTGCGTCAGCGGGTCGTCGTTGTAGTCGGTCGTAACGAACACGCTGGGCGACAGCGAGAGCTCCAACCAGTCGAACACGTCGCCGACCGACTGGATGTTGCCGAACTTGACGGGCGAGGCGGCCGTGACCGTGTCGCCCCCGGTCGACGCCAGCATCCCGTACACGGCCGACCCCTGCTCGAACAGGCTCTCGGACGGCACGTGCGCGAACAGCATGCCGACGAAGCAGCAGAAGTAGAGCACGGGCAGCGGGATGCGCAGCAGCGCGCGCGCCAGCTCGCGGTCATGCCGCAGCGAGAGCTGCGCGTCCGCCACCGAGATCCCGAGCTTTGCCCCGCTTGTTGCCCTCGTTGGAAGCAGGACTGAAGGAGGAGACGGCGCCGCCATTGCGGCGGGGACTAGCCCTCCCGACCGCGCGGTGGAAGCCATCGCGTCGACCGGTTGTCTTGCCAAGCACCAGCAGAGGTGGGCAACGTCGACCTCGAGAAGCGAAGTGTGTGTGGGGGGGGCAACGACTCTGCATAACGATCCGTGGAGTGCTATTTTCAGTATGTGAGCCATCGGATGACGTTGAAGTGGAAATGGGTACGTTTGTTGTGGCCCACATATAGTCACTATAGCGATTACCTCGGTTAAGTGAAACCCAAGGGGTGCCAAACACTCATCTTCGCACTCGCATTGCGCATCAAGCCGGCAGTCGACCGACGACTTGCTTGCCTCGGGGCCTTCAGAGCGTTGCTAGCGGACACCATGAGCGGCAAGAAGTGGCTGGACATCGGGTGCGTCTCGCGTCTCTGTCTGCTGCACGCCGCTAGTTGTGTCGGCGCCTGACGTTAGACGTGGCGGCGTCCTTGGCAGCAAGAAGATCGTCGCGATCGGCAAGAACTACGAGGCGCACGCGCGCGAAATGGGCGCCGCCGCCGCCCCCAAGGAGCCCGTGGTCTTCCTCAAGCCCACCAGCAGGTCTAGTCGTTGCTGTGTGCCCTCCTCTGGACCAAACGGCGCCTCAACGTGCGTTGTGGGCCCGCAGCTACGTCAAGAGCGGCGGCGTGGTGCTCATCCCGCCCGGCATCGGCGAGGTGCACCACGAAGTCGAGCTGGGCGTGCGTTATCCCGTCTTCGCGCCCCCATCCAGGCGCCTGTAGAGGATGCCTTTCTAACGCGATGGTGGCCGTCAGGTTGTGATCGGCAAGGGCGGACGCGACATTGCCCAGGCGGACAGCATGGACCACGTCGCAGGCTATGTGCGTCCCTACTTACCGCTTGCTGACGCGTCTATCTTGCTCGAACAAGCTGTTGCTGACGCTAGCGTCGTCACCAAGGTGCTGGCGATCGACATGACGGCGCGCGACGTGCAGGCCAAGGCCAAGAAGGCCGGGCTGCCGTGGACGCTGGCCAAGGGATACGACACGTTCACGCCCGTGAGCGACTTCATCCCCAAGGAGGCCGTGCCGGCGCCGGAGAACCTCAACCTGTGGCTCAAGGTGAGACCCGAGGACTCTCGTTGAAGTCTCCTCGAGTTACTGATGCGGTGATCTCGACAGGTGGACGATGAGCTGCGCCAGAGCGGCAGCACGAGCGACATGGTGCACTCAATCCCGTTCCTCATCTCGTTCATCAGCCGCATCATGACGCTGGAGGAGGGAGACCTGATCATCACGGGCACTCCCGAGGGCGTCGGCCCAGTGCCGCCCAACAGCGTACGATGCTTGGCGCTCTGGCATCCCGTTGAATGGCTTCGCACTGACACTTGTTCGGCAATGTCCAGACGCTCACTGCAGGCATCACCGGCCTCATTGAGATCAGCTTCCCGGTCGAGACGCGCGTGTACAAGGCGTAAGTGGAGGCGATTGGGTGAAGCATTCGAGCACTTGTGGCCACGGCAATGGTCGATTCCCAGCCACTTCTGTAATACACCTCGCTAGCTGGCGATGAACCTGTCGACGACGGACCCGATGGAGCTCTCGAAGCGCTGCTTCTGCATGGACGAGAGCTTGCGCAGGCGCTTCTTGTACCTCGCCAGGCCCTGGCCCTGCTCCTGGTGCAGCCGCACGTTCCAGCCGCGGTAGATGGCCTGGATGCGCAGCGCCGCGGCGTCGTGGCGCAGATTGCGGATAGCCACCAACGCGTTCGCGTGCACGTTCGGGGTCGTCGCCGACGACTTGCAGAACTGGATGAGCGTGCCGAGCACGCCGCTCTCGACGAGCTTGCTGCGGCTGACGTGCAGTTTGGACATGGCGGCGATGGCTCGCGTCGCGTGGAACAGGATGTCGTTGTGTCTGTCGGCCGCCGGCGAGATGTACTTGACGAGCACGCCCAGCATGCCCTCGTCCACGAGCTTGAGGCAGTTCTCGTGCTTCTCGGCGAAGTTGGCGATGATCTTGGCGATGTGGTGCCGCGTCTGCGACAGCGGGTGGAAGGCGAACTCCTTGAGCGCCTGCAGCAGCTGCGGCTTGCACATGGTGAGCCGCGAGCTGTCGTCCTCCGTGAGCTGCGCGATGGCGCCGATCGCGTCGATCTTCATGCTGAAGTCGTTGCCGGCCAAGATGCCGAACAGGCACTTGACGACGCCGCGGGCCAGCAGCTCGATGTAGTGCTTGTAGTCCGCCTCGGCGTCGGCCAACACGCCAGTGTGGTCGGTCAGCAGCGACAGCTTCCCCGTGCTCAGGTTGATCGTCGGGCTCACGAAGCTCCTGCGGGACGAGTTGGAGCCCGCGAGGTGCATCCCAGGCTCGCCATTCACCATCGGAGGGGCGAGAGTTCGTCGAGGAGAGTCGCGCTCTCGCTCCCGCTCCTTGCAGATCAGTAGCGTCAGCAGCGTGAGAACCGACCGACGGATGCGCTTGTCTGGAGACGCGTACAGGTCCCGGCTGGCGATGCAGTCGAGCAGCTTTGACCGGATGATGTGCTCGCGGTTCACCGGGTTCCGCGCCATCTCGCAGAAGATGGTGAAGGCCGAGCGCAGGACGGCCGCGTTCTCGGTGGCGTCCCACATCGGGTTCCCCACCCTGGACGACACTGGTCGAGCTGTAGATGGGGGCCGTCTTGTGTCCGTCGCAGGCATCAACGGGAGCGCTAGCGACTTTGGTATCTGCTGATCTCTGGATGCCGTTGCACTCGCTCGTCGGCTTGAACTCGAGGAGACTGATGCCGCAGAAGCTGGACGGCGTCGAGCACTGGTCTTGACTCCTGTGTACGGAGGTATCCGGTCGAAGCCGCTGCCGTCATACGAGCTGCTGTCCCTCGACGACGCAAAGCAGAGCTGGACTAGCCTCGGCAGAGCGTTGGAGCCCACGAGTGCTTCGTGGTTGTGTCTGCTCGTGGACACGGCCTCGATGATGGACACGACCAAGATGGCGACCTGGTAGTTGGTCGTCGGGTAGTCGAGGATCGCCAGGACGCTCGGGACCAAGCGGCGCTGCGTGAACTTGCGCGCGTTCTCCTCCTCCGACAGCAGTGACAGCACGAAGCTGAGCAGCTCGCGGCGGAAGACCGGGTCCTTCTCGAGGAACGGACTGCTCAAGATGCCGCCGAGCGTCTCGAAGTGGCTCGAGTGGTAGAACAGCACGCGGTTCGCCCTCGAGGCCGCGAGCTGCCGCAGGATCGACGCGGCCAGGCACCGCAGCCGCGTATCCTTGCTCGTGCAGCTCGCCAGCATGAACGCGAAGCCTTCGCGCTTGGCCACGGCCTCTCGCGTCTCGTCGATCGTCACGAGGTTGTCCACGACCTCGAACGCCGCCTGCTTGAGCTTGGCGTCCGCCGAGTGCAGCAGCGCGAAAACGCACTCGAGCCCGTCCGGAGCCTGGAGCAGCAGAAGTTTGACGGCGGGAAGGCGGACGAGAGCCGCGAGCGTCTGCGCGCAATCGCGGGCGATGCTCGCGTCGTTCCGGTCCTGTGGCGACCCGAGCATGGAGACCAGCGCGCCGAGCGCTCCCATCTCGAACAGCATCTCCAGGTTCGCCGCTAGTGTGTGACGCAGTGTGACAGAGGCAGATGGAAGCAGTCAGAGCGGTTAGTGTGGCGGAACTCCATGACTGACCAGGGAACAGGAGAGAGCACGTACTGTTCCGACTGAGCGAGGCCAGCGCGGCCGCGGCATCGCGTCGCACCTCGACGAACGGGGACCAGTACGCGATCTCGATCAGCGGACGCACCGCATCCGGCTCCACGTCCTGAACGCGCAGGTTTTTGAGCACTACTGCGCTCTTGAGTGGGTCGCGACGCCCTTCCTTGCGGAGCTGCCGCTCGTGGTCTTGGAGCTGCTGCTGCCGCTTGGCAACTGGCGATGACGCAGACGGAGGGCGAGGCGCCTGGACATGGCGGGTCGACTGCTCAACGGACGAGTTTCCAGTGGCTACAGCAGGTCGGGAGGGCAGCGACAGCTTCCGGGTTGTTGGTGAATCCTTGACAGACTCACTTGAAGCAGGCAGAGGAGCATTGCGCTTGGTGGTGGAGGTGAGTCCGGCCGATCCAGGTCGACGGCGACCCGCAACGTCGTCCTTGGCAGTGGATGGCCGTCTAGCGCCAGGATCCACTCGCTCACCACTGCTCACGGTCCGAGTTGAGCGTGCATCCGTGTGCTTGGTGGTAGCTGCAGGTGTCTGCGGGAGTCCGTTAGGTGGCGTCGGGACCCATTGCCGCTTGGCCACGGGTTGTCCCGCCGCCGATGCGCTCGGAGGAGGCGCCGTCAGCGAGAAAATGGGCTCCGGGACCGCAGTTGCCGGCGTGCGGCGAGATGCTGGCCGTCGCATTGCCAATTGGAGGTCTTAGAACCTGATGTATCGAGCGTCGAGACTCGAGGCACAGCAATAGCTGAAGTGTACCCATTGCTATTCCTGGAGGGGTACGTCACACGTCGCAGACAGCACTGACTCAACCAGAGCGGAGCCCGTGCATGTCCGAGTAGCTGTGCTCAAAGTCAACTAGCGACGCCAGTGCTTAACCTGCGAAAGGTGACCCGATAGTCGACCAAGCACACGTGACCTACCAGCAAGGCATTCGTCCCGTCGTTTGCGATCCACGTCGTCAAGCTCTTGGGCGTGGCGATTGCCACGACCGCCGCCGGGACCTCCGATGCGCTAGGCGCGGCCGAGGAGCAGGGCTAGTCGCTGTAGCGTCTGGCACGTCCCTGCGTTTGCTGGTAGCGCCATAGTCCAGGCCCTTAGCGGCGCCGACGGCCAGGTTGTTGTCCAGCCTCAAGATGGCTACATCCTGAGTAATGTGGCGCACACGATTTAACGCGCGTACTTTCGCAAAACAAGGTAGGATCCGCCGACTCGTGCTTTTGCCCACTCGAAGAAGGAAAGAAGAGGTGAACGGAGGAAGGAAGACCGGCGCCGGCTCGTCCTCCAGGCTCGTCCTCCAGGCTCTCCGCTCTCCGCTCCTCGGTCCACCCGCGTGTCACCATGAAGAAGAAGGTGCGCGCGCTCTACTGCTCGTCAGTTGCCCCCTTGTAGTGGCCCTGGGTGACCAGAGAGACGGACGTTTGCCGCCGGAGACTGACTGATCTTGGATATCGATGGGACTTGCTTTGTGTCGTCCAGGTGCTGCTGATGGGCAAGTCGGGCTCCGGCAAGACGTCGATGCGCTCCATCATCTTCGCCAACTACCTCGCGCGCGACACGATGCGTCTCGGGCCCACCCGTACGCCCCCTCCTCTCTCCTGAACCTGTCGAGTACCCATACTGATCGAGTGTGTTCTGATGATGCAGTGGACGTCGAGCACTCGCATGTGCGTTTCCTGGGCAACCTCGTGCTCAACCTGTGGGACTGCGGCGGGTACGCGTCCGTCGGTCTCGAGACTGGAGCCTGGAGGCGAGCTAACACACTCTCGATCCCAGGCAGGACGCGTTCTACGAGAACTACTTTGAGAGTCAGCGCGACCACATCTTCCGCAGCGTCGAGCTGCTGATCTACGTCTTTGACATTGAGAGCCGCGACATTGACGTACGTCCTTCATTTGCTGGTTGTATGGCTGAGCGACCCTCACATACTCACTCGACGGCCGGGTCGTGTTCCTCCATGCCGAGCAGAAGGACATGGCGCACTTTGACGGCTGCATCGAGGCGATCGAGCAGAACTCGAGCAACGCCAAGGTGTTCGTGCTCATCCACAAGATGGACCTGGTCCCGGAGGAGCAGCGAGAGCGCGTACGTCGTCGTCTAGCCACCGCTGGGCTCCTTCCCTTGATACTAACGTGGTGCTCTCACTCACTGCCGTCCTCAGGTGTTCAACAACAAGCGGGACATGATCGTGGCGCGCACTGGCAATCTGCCGACGGTCTGCTTCGGGACGTCGATCTGGGACGAGACGCTGTACCGCGCCTGGTCGTCCATCGTGTACTCGTTGATCCCGAACATGCAGGACCTGGAGAAGCACCTGAACAGCTTCTGCTCCATCTGCGACGCCGATGAGGTGGTGCTCTTCGAGCGCGCGACGTTCCTGGTCATCTCGCACGCGACGCACACGGAGCACCGCGACATCCACCGCTTCGAGAAGATCAGCAACATCATCAAGCAGTTCAAGCTCAGCTGCTCCAAGTCGCAGGCGCAGTTCCAGGGCATGGAGGTGCGCAACTCGAACTTCACGGCCTTCATCGACTTCTTCACCGCCAACACGTACATCATGGTCATCATGTCAGACCAGACCATCCGTACGTCCTTGTCTGCCTTCGAGGTGCTTGCAGCTACGGGGACTGACATGGATGGCGTTGCTTGTGACCCAACCAACGAGCAGAGCCGGCGACCATCCACCTCAACATCAAGGCGGCTCGACCAGTCTTTGAGGAGCACGTGCAGCAGACCGGCTGAGACTCGATGAAGCCAGCGACGTGCTAGTGAGAGATCAGCTGTCCGCCGTCGCCCATCCAGCCGTCTTTAGTGCCCAAGGGAGCCGGTCGGCAGTCACCAGGCCACTTGGTGAAAGTCCCCTGGATTCACACGACTCACTGTTCATAATCTCATCATAGCTTATCAGGCACTAGGGCGGCCCTCACGACCTGCTAGTCGGTCGTGAAGCCGTACTGCTCGGTCTCGAGCGTGGCGACGATGACGGCGACCAGCTCCTCGCGCACCACGTGCAGTGGCAGGTCGAGCCGGTTGAAGCACGCGTGGCTGTGGATGAACCCGTCTCCAACCAGCCTCACGCCCTTGAGCGTGAACGGACACAGCTTGCCGTCGTAGCTCGTGAGCGCAGCGAAGCCCGCGAGCGGCACGCGCGAGGACCCCGTCGAGAAGAGCAGCAGCCGGCGGCGGTACTCGTTGGGCATGTCGCGCACGATCTCCCAGAACCACGTGCGCGCGCGGTGGTCGTGCAGCTCCTCCGTATACCGCGTGTTCCGCTCCCAGTCGTCCACGTCGATCTCGTCCGAGCCGCAGAGCAGAAAGTCGAGCTCGCTCGCGTCCAGCAGCATCAACAAATCGGCCGGCACGACCTCGTAGAAGCCGCGGAGCAGCGCCTGCAGCTGCTCAGACATGCGCTCGACCAGCAGGAACTTCCACTTGAGGTCCACGAACTCGTGCTTGTTGGCGTCCGTCACGGCCACCGCGCCGCCGTTGGGCACCAGCTCGACCACTTGGCGTGCGCCGTCGCCCGCGTCCACTGTCACCGTGAAGTCCAGGCCCAACGCGTCGACATCCGGGTTCTCGAGCAGCCACAGCATGCTCCGGTACATCTCCGGGTCGAAGCTCTCCATGTCCGGGAACGACAGCGGGAGACCAAGCATGAGCTTAAGCAGCGCCGGACACAGGTGCATGCCCATGACGGAGCCTTGGAGCAATGCGCGGCCGATGATGCGGCCCACAGCATACAGGTAAAGCAGGTGCTTGTCGCCCGCGTCAGTCGCAGAGTTCGGGTTCAAGTGGTACGTCTGCTCGCTCGGGTCGACGCAGACGAAGAGCCCTCGCTGCGGGTCCGCCAGCATCTCGGTCAGCATGATGAACCACTCGCGGTGCACACCGCCCGCGTCCACTCCGGCCTCGTCCAGGAAGTTGATGCGCAGCACCGAGTGCACGTTGCGTAGAGGGATAACAGCCAGCGACTCGAGCGAGTCCTCGTAGAGCGACTCGCGCTCCAGGTTGAGCCGCAGGTGCTCCCGAGTCGGCGGCGTCATGAGCACCGACGCCGCCGTCACAAAGTGCGCGTACTTAGTCGGGAAATCCTTGGCCGCCATGACCGTGACCTCGTTCATCGCCTGCACTTTGCCTTCTTCAATATGGACGGGAAGTTCCGACGGGTCTGCAGTGGTCGCGTCGACAAGTCGGAGCTGGAGAGCGGCCGCCTGGTGCTTGAGCCGCTGCATCTGCCTCTCCAGCGTGTCGATCGTCGGCTGCGGACTCGACTGCTGCCTCTCCAGTTGACGTCCAGCTCCCTCATCTCCGTCTTCGTCGGCTCCAGGAGCGTCCGCGTCTTCGTCCTCCTCGTCGTGACCGACCGAAATGACGACGTTCGAGCCGTACGACCGCTCGCTCTGGTCATCCCCAGCCTCAGTAGATCGCGGGATCTCAACCTCCTCAGCGACACTCACGCTGTCCTCCTCCTCCACTTCCTCTGCTTGGAACTGGACGGCAAAGCCCGAGAAGCGAGTGTCTGCTGCTCCAAGACACCCGTCGCGGAACCAGAAGGGCGTCCCGTCAACGCCCAGCTTGCGCGTCCACTCCCTGCGTCTGCGAGCCCTCAGCTGGCGCCGAGTCGCGCGCTGCTCCTTCTGCTCGGCGTCCTCCTCGTCCGCCAGCTGCGGCGGCAGGTCGCCCGCGGGCGTGAAGATCTCGAGCTGCGAGCGACTGTCCTTGCGTTGGTGGGCCACCGACATGCGCAGCCGCTGCATGACGAGCGCCGCCTTCTTCCTCGCAGACCGCGGCCCCGCCTGCGCGTCGTCCTCGGACGCGGCGGGTAATAGCGTGGACCCGCAGAGCCCGCAGAAGGCCGACGCCTTGAAGTTCTCGAACGCGCACGCAGGGCACCGCGTGAAGCCCTCCTCGGCGTTTCTGCGGGGGATAAGGACACGAGCACGCCCACAGTGAGAGCCTGCGAGCCCGGGGTCAGATGGAAGCCAGGGACGCACCGGAGCGCCGCGTCCAGCCTGTGTTCGGTCGACCTGAAGGCGTCAAAGGCACAAGAAGGTCGGTCAGGTTCCTACCCCTCCATACAATCGCACACACTCAATGCTGAGCACGTACTCTAGCAGGGGAGCGCGCAGGTCAATCAGCCGCTTGCGGCGGTTATACGCGCGGCGCACGCAGAAGCCGACGACGCCGAAGAGCAGCAGCATGCCGAAGAACATGCCGAGCATGGCGATGATGCCGATCGCGTCGTTGTCGCGGGTGTCGCTCAGCTGCAGCGCGCGGCCGCCGCTAGGGACGCTCGTCATGAACCTCATGGCTCGCGAGGCAAGCGGCTTGCGCCGGGGCAGTCGTCTAGTGGTGTCGGCAAGCGGCGGCGGGCTGAGGACTGACGGCGAGTCGCCATTCGCTGGCCTTCGCCGCACTTCCGCCGCCAACACACCCACATCTCCTGCTTTGGCTGACCATTCCGATTTGTGGGCTTGAGATGGGGAAAGGTAGCGTAGACAGCAAAAATACGCACCACGGCAAGGTAGTGGTAGAATTCAGGCGTCGCCATCTGGTGGACGGTCTTTTGTGCGGGAAACAGTATGCTAGACCGGACTGGCTAGGTGGTCAGGAAACCTGTATCTATCTATTTCTATAGTTGAATGCATGTTGCAAATTTTCTCAACCGCTTCGAAAGAACTCTATAAATGAGTGAGAGGATTATAATCTATGAACTCGGGCTGTCGTATACACCACTCGTTGCGCAACCACCTCGATGATGAGATGCGCTTCAAGGTGTACCACACCAGCTCTTCGCTTCAACCAGCAGCATTTACCACGGCATACTGGCTGCAAGTGACTTGGACCCATAGTGATTCCAAGCAGCATGCGACCACATGACGGCAAAAATCCAGCGGTGGTTGTGATCATCAGCCCAAGGTGAACCGACCCGGCAAAGCTCCGCGACGGACGCACATGACTCACAATGACATGATCCGCGTTCAAGCCAACGTCGTTGCCGGCGCGATAGTGTACCTTCAAGCCTTCTTCGCTCGTCATGGCGGGGGAGCTTTCACGGTGGGCGGGGGCACGATTGATAGCAAGCTGGCAGTTCGTCGGCTTCAGCTCGTTGTCGGCGAAAGCTGCACGTGACCGCCGCCAGAGTTCAACTCGCGCTGAAAGTTCTACGCACCGACAAGGTGTCGTTGGTGTCCACGAGCGCCAGGAAAGCGTCCGGGGACGCCGTCGCGTAGACGACACGAACGCAGCTACCCAACCCTACGTGACTATAAGCACGGGTGCGATCAGCGCGAGCCCTCTCCAGTCGCACCGACGCAGCGTACGTGCATCGTTTGACCTGCGAGCAGTCGAGCTCACGGCGGTACTTTAGAGGAACTACCTGCCGTCGAGCGTCGCGACTCGATCTAGAGATCGCCATGCGACGTGTGCATGCCCTCGATCGGGGTGCTGTGCAGCTTGCCGCCGAGCACGTTGCTCGTGCCTCATTGGTACCTCCGCGAGCCAACTCATTGGACTCTGCTACTGTACGCAGATCGCTGATGACGGAGGATTTATCAAGCTCAGCGGCGGGCGGTTCATCGACTCGAGCCGAGATCGTTCTCGGGTCCGCGACTGCCACTGCGCTGATGTTTGGAGTCGTATGAAGTTCAATCAAGCTGGTGTCAATGGTGGTGTCGCTGTTGACTCATACAGTGCCGTTTTGTTCTCACAAGGACCTCGCTGCCGGCCAGCAGCAGCCCAGCAAGACTAGTGCTAGAGGATATTCAGGGTCGTACACAGCAGTGGGAATGAACCGAATATACCGTATGAGCATCATCACCAGCAGCCCAGCAGCCTAGCAGCCGGCTGGTGACCCCATCAAGGCGGCGGACGCGGTGGAAGACCCCTTTGATCCCGCCCCACGACCTCGTTGAAGCGCGCCACAAACGGATAACTTATGGACAAGCGCCGTAACGTAACACTGAATCATTAAGATTATCGAGTGAACGCTAACAAAAACATCGCAAACGATAACCCTAATGCCCGAGTTGACGGGCTATCCGAAGGCCACCTCCACCGACGCTGCGGACGGCAGAGGCACCTGCGGACACTTGTAGATGCAAGCTCCAG